>JAOEHY010039158.1:0-24704 GCA_025447955.1 Psilopsiagon aurifrons
TTTGTACCAGGGTTTATTTCATGCCATTACTATTGGTTATTCCCCCCCCCCCCCCGAGTTCATGAACAGTATAATCCCAGAGTTACGTTTTGTCCCAGTCTGGGAATCTGGATACCACAGCAAATTCAAGAATTTCTTGAAAAGATGCTTATAGATCTTTCCGGTTCCTGCCTTTATTTCATGTTGGACTAATGTCAGGCATGGAAAAAGATGTGTGGGATTGTAGTGTGTGTGGGGTTGTAGTGTGTGTGGGATTGTAGCTGAGGTAGGTAGGATGAGTCCCACTGATTTCAGCGAGGTTTATGTCTG
Organism: Psilopsiagon aurifrons; assembly: GCA_025447955.1. Taxonomy (NCBI): domain Eukaryota; kingdom Metazoa; phylum Chordata; class Aves; order Psittaciformes; family Psittacidae; genus Psilopsiagon; species Psilopsiagon aurifrons. Next base: position 310 of record JAOEHY010039158.1, read on the forward strand.
ACATATTTTAAATTTTTGTAAAAAATAACTGCAGATTTCTGGATGTTGCTTTCCTGTCTTAACGAAGAAGTGCCAACGTCGCTTCAGCACCATTATAAAAAATTAAATCCTTCTTTTATTGGAGGTTCTTGAAGAGATTTTGGTTATACATCAGCTGAACATGAGCCAACAGTGTGCCCAGGCAGTCAAGAAGGCCAATACTGTCCTGGCCTGTATCAGAAATAGTGTGGCCCACAGGGCTAGGGCAGTGATTGTCCCCCTGTGGTCTGCACCAGTGAGGCTGCACTTCAGTTTTGGGCCCCTCACTACAAGAAAGACATTGAGGTGATGGAGTGGGTCCAGCTGGTGAAGGGTCTGGAGAAAAAGTCTGATGAGGAGCAGCTGAGGGAACTGGGGTTGTTTAGTCTGGAGAAAGCTAAGGTGGACCTTATCACTCTCTACAGCTAGTGAAAGGAGGTTGTAGTGAGGTGGGGTTGTAAAAAGGGATAGGACAAGAGATAATGGCCTCAAGCAGTGCCAGGGGGAGTTTAGATTGAATATTAGGAAAAAATTCTTTACAGAGAGGGTGATCAGGTGTTGGAACAGGCTTTCCATGGAAGTGGTAGAATCACCATCCCTGGAAGTGTTCAAAAAACATGTAGATGAGATCCTCAGTGACATGGTTTAGTGGTGTCCTTGGCAGTCCTGGGGTAATGGTTGGACTTGATCTTAAAGGTCTTTTCCATAGTTGATTCTATAATTCTATGATCACTCACCCTATGCAACTCAAAGAAGGTCAGTGAAGTCTGTCTGAATTGTCATAGTCTTCTGTAGAATCATCATGTCAGTGAATATCCTGCAAGTGCAAGTAAGTTGTGTTGTATTTTAGAACAGGAATTCAGAAATATTAATACAGTAGCACGGCTCCAGTATCTGACTTCATTCATATTGTTCTAAATCTTGAATGTCAGTATAGCTAGCTGTTAGTAGAGACTTTCATTAGTATAAGTGAGTTTTGGGGTACAGATAAAAATGGATGCATGATAGAACTATTCATTCTTGCTGCATGGAAACTGGTTTTCAGGTTTAATTTAAATATTACCTTGCAAGTCAGCACTTGTGAGGCAGCAGAATTTAGTTTTAAGTCTTCAGGAAAATAATGTCAGGAACCTCACTAGAAACAACTATGTTTCTGTCCAGAGCACATAAAATATATCAGCCAGAAAAAGGAACGTCTAAAGGGCTGAATTGCTGAGCAGCCTCCATGGAATCTGTGCTTTTGTTTTCCAGATTGCACAGTGAGTAGCAATATTACGTTCATCAAAAGGTCCACCTTTCTTGAGCATGCTAGCATCATATAAAGATAGGGAGGGGTGCTGGTAGCTAGTGACAATTTTGGTTGGAGAGTAGCTGTCTTTGATGGATTACATGGGTACTATGTGCCCCTTTTAAACTCTTAAACCAGCATTACAGTATTACTCGATCTTATTTAATTATTTTTTTTGGCACTTGAGCCACCCAGATTTCTAAAATGGATATATTGCTTATATTACAGCAGAAATTTGTTTGGAGGTTTTTCTGTTATGTTTTGTTTTGTTTTATTTTTTTTTAATATGATGTTCTTATCAAGCAAACCCATCTTTTGTTCATTTTTTAATGAAATGAGGAGAACTCACAAGCCAACTTAAGCATTGTCTTTTCTACTCACTTCCAATGTTTTCCCTCAGGCTTGTATCAGGTTTACACTTGCAGGCATCTTGTTTATGTCAAAGGCATAATTAATCTGTGCTTTACAGTTTTCCACAAACGTATGCATACAGTAACAATAAATCAGGATTCTGAATTAAGATTCCTGTATAACTTCTATGACCACCTCTACTAGCTCTTGAATGTTGTTGCACATGCCTTGTATTTTTTAGGATACTTTTTTTTATCTGTCTATAGGTTAAGAAGGTCCCTCAGTTTCTTCCTGTATGAAAAGATAAAAAAACCTCTTATGCTCCTCTTAGCTCCATCACGGTTTCTCTCAACTCACATGTCATCTGTGGTTTTTAGAATCTGAACACAACTTCATTTTCATCTTAGTCTAGCAATCTTTCAAGTAAGTATCAAGTTTGTTTTGCTATGCAAGAAGCTGTGGTGCATAAAGGAAGATTGTTTTGGCACTCTTATGACCTGGAAGTGTATTTTTTAGCCTTGTTAGCTTACTGTTTTCTGTATAAATGCCCTGAGATGCTATCTCTTTCCATAACTATTGATATAAAACATAAAAATGTTAGACAGTTGGAAATAAGACACCCTTAAAACTTCCCAAGTGCATGACCTACAGCAGCCATTCAAAGTGTCACCGGTAATATTGCTAAAGATGGCAAAACATAACTCCTAAAATAAAATGCTGAGCACCTATAAGATGAACCCACACAGCTATGACAGATGTTCGTCAGCTGAAGGACATGATTTTGACATTTATCTGTTGAAAGAAATAAAGAAATAAGAGTGTGAAGTTTTTTTTTCCTAGTGTGATATTAATGAACATGGGGCATTGAAACTGTAGAGAGATGTCAAAATTCTGAATTTTGTGGTTTTGGGTTGTTTTTTTTTTCCCCCCCCAGTTTCAAGGTCATTCAAAGTGATCAGACATTCATATTTTCTTGTGCACTAATATACACAATTAAATTACAGTCCTTTATTTCTTCAGAGAATTTAGCAAGGCAAAGAATAGTTTTGGTTTATGCTATGTAATAGTTCAGGAAATGGAACAATTATGTTAAATATAATTGCAATCAAAGTAATAAGCCTTTGTGTCTTGTGGCAAATATCTTAAGTAGATGAAGCAGCAGCACAAAACTCTTTGGACACAGAAAAAGTACATGTGATATTAAAACTGACTAGGAATCCAGAGTCATTTGACCTAAAGTCTTTAATAACAAAGTGCATTAATAACAATTTCCCCTTGATTGCTGGTGGAGACAGGCATTTCAGGACCCATTTTTGCTTTTGTAGAGTGTCTCTTGGCTCTACAAGTCCTTCACATCAGGACAGTTCTGTATGACTCTGAAATGCAAGCTGCTATGCCAAATGGAAATGCTTATATTATGTTACAAAGAAAAGTCTGTAATCTCAAAAAAGCAGTTTCTTCCTGCAAGAATTTGTATTCTTCAGCTGGTTGCTTCAATTGAATAAATGAATCTTGCTCATAGTTTGGCCATGACTAATAGATACATCATTCTCTTTTTCTTAATGTTATGCATGCATGAGTTTCCCGACCTGTATTATGTCTAGTTTATGAACTCAGTATATTTTGTAGCCAGCATTAATTTTCTGTAATATGAAAAGAGTATAATAAATTGAGAAGCATGGAGCCAAATACTGGTGCCCTTTGAGCCTCACTATATGACATAATATGATTTAATTCAGCATTTAAATGGGTAACTGTTCTTAAGATGCAATAATTAACCATATTCACCCCACAGTAGCAATGAAATAATGTGTGTCTGTAAATACCTAAGGTGGACTGCTTTAAATTGAACCTCTACAACCGTAGTTTAAATTAGTGTGTTTTTTCTTTCAAAATCCATGCACAAAGAAAGCAAAAGTGCTTTAAATTTTAATTAATAATTTAATATGCTGTTCTAGCTAGACTGCATTTCATCATATGCTAGTAGTCTTTTTTTCATACTGAAAGACACAAGTGTTAACAATACTACTGAAAAGGAAGTGCTTGCCACAAACCTCAGTATGAATGGGTTTCCTGTATTCTACTCTGAGATTAGTAGTAAACTCCATTTTTTCAGCCTTTGTCTTTTTATATTTTTTTTTTCTTGGCACTATTTGCATGAATGGATCCATACAAGGCAGTTTTATCTTTACCAGCTGGTCACTTCAGTGAAAGTTAGATTCTAATTTATAGCTAAACTCATTCAGTAGGCTTGTGCTAAAGAACAGCTGAAAGACAATATTTTTATTTTACTGCTATTGTAAAAATATCCAATGTAATTATGTTTGGTGCACAAAGTTTTGCTCTTATTTATGATTTTATCACCTTACAAAGTCTTTCTTGGCTTTCATAAAGAGTAAATATAATGTATTGTGAAAATGAAAGCAAAAGATGTTTCCTTTGTATTCATCAGATATTATTGCATTTGCCTTCTGATTGTTCAACAAACTATCCTAATGAATAATTCTGAGGAAAAGATAAAAGTGTTTTGTGACTGCTGAGAGATGATGGCTGTACTAACCCCCTGTCATTTCAGTAACAGCTCATCTACCTCACTTGGATAGCTCTCTGGGATTCCAAATACGCCAACAAGAATTTACTCCAGACTGTGCTTTTATCTTTCAAAAGTGTCTATATTCAAAATGTGCTAAACTCACTTGCCCAAATGGTGTTTGAAAGAGTTAATCACTAATCTCTAGAAATCTCTTTTCTGTCAAGATTGGTTGTTAAATGCAATGCTCACTTTTTAGCTCATTTGCTTCACTAAAAACACATAAAACCTGGAACAAATTCTGAAATGTAAATCTGATTTACATTTTACTGTTCAGAGAATCATAATGTGCTTTCTGCCCTGGGTCAAAGCAAAGATTCATTTGGGCTGATATGTTGCCTTTGGTAGTATCTGCTGGCAGGTGTAGATGTATCTCTGGTTCATGTACAACCTTTGGCATGCTTTTCAAGATCCTGGCAGGCACTGATTTAACCTGGAGGTTCCCTGGGTTAGTGTAGTTAACACTCCCAGTGGATCTTTACTTGGGCATTTGATTAATTATTTTTAGAGTTGATCCTCACTATTTCCTGCAGCAATGGGTTCCTCTGTTAAAAGGTGTTGCATATTGCACCAGTACAATACCAATCCATTCAAAAGGATGCAGATATTTTCTGTTTGCTCACCACCTCTTCACTGACTTTTCTGAGGATGTGAAGTGACACTGCCAAATAGAATGGCGTTTCAAAGAGTTTGTGACAGTCTTTCCTGTGTGGTAGTAGATTGGATCTCCTGACTACATGTATGGTTAGCATATATTTAGTATGCATATTTTTTTGCCACGTTTCCCTATGCAAAAAACAAATTTCATTTTATTGCCTTGTCATTCTGTAACATATGATGTTCTGTAGTACGTCAATGAAATTTTCTTTTGAATGTCTTGAACTATTTTACGTCAGCTGCAAATTTTGTTGCATTTTCTAAACAGTTTACGTTTTTTTTTTAACACTGTAGGTGTCAGCACAAATGATTGTGAACAGCCCTGGTAATTACCATCCATTGTGAAAGCTGATTATTCCAACCATTTGTTTTCTGACTTTTGACCAAGTTTTAATCAGTGAAACATGATTTTGTGTTCCAGAAGAAGGGAAAAGAGTCAGACTCTACTCAAAGGTACACAGGGTAAGAGATGGCAAACACAAATTGCAACCTGGGAAAAGTTGATGGAATGTTAGGAAATGAAATTTCAAAGTGGGGGTAGTCTCACGCTTGAACACAGAGAAGTTCTGAAGTAATCAACCTGCTCTTAAACTGGCCTGACTTTGATCAGGGTTTTAGACTAGAAGGTTTCAAGAAGCCTCTTCCAAAATAAATAATGCTTTTATTCTCTACCTCCATGAAAGGAAGTTGTGGTATGAGAACTTCCTTTGGTGCTTCTGCAGAAAAATCCGTACAAATAGAAGATTCAGCTCTCTGGTTTGGCTTTATCATCTTTGCACTCTCATTTTGATTTCCAATGTGTTCATTAACTCTGACAGAGTTTTGCTTTCCATTGTACCACTGAAAATGTTTGTATCTCTGAAAAGTTATTACACAAAATATTTGTGACTTTTTTTATTGTCTTTTTACATTTCAATTTAAAGTCTGTCTTTTTAAAAAAAAATCTAGAATCGCACACAATTTCTGCCTTCTGAAGGCTTTTTTCAGCTCTTTTTCATGTATTCTTTAGCTGCTGCATTTTTTTGACATGCAGGGTTTTTATATGGATGACCTACATTTATTCTGAGCATCCTAGACAGGTTTTCCAAACAGTTCTTGCACCACCTGAAACTTATTTTTTATTAGTGTTTTACTTTTTTTGTCTGGTTTTATTAAATATTTTTGCTAAATAGATAGCAATATGCAAAATAGAGCCCTTTTCCTTTTTGGAAGGATAGAAAAGAAATCCCATATTAAAGATGAAATAAAATACAGTGTACTCATTGGTGGTTGCCTCTTAAAATGGACATTAGGACTAATCCATAATTCAAAAATGTATTTTTTTTCAGTATACTGAGACAGAGGAGTGGGAAGGTTATGGAGAGACGGAGAGATGACAGGCATCTTTGAACATAGAATCATAGAATAGTTAGGGTTGGAAAGGACCTTAAGGTCATCTAGTTACAACCCCCCTGCCATGGGCAGGGACACCTCCCACTAAACCATATCACTCAAGGCCATGTCGAACCTGACCATAAACACTGCAGTGATGGAGCATTCACAACTTCCCTGGGCAATCCATTCCAGTGCCTCATCACACTTAGACTAAAGAATTTCTTCCTCATATCCAACCTAAACCTCCCCTGTTTGAGTTTAAGCCCATTACTCCTTATCCTCTCACTACAGTCCATAACGAAGAGTCCCTCCACAGCATCCCTGTAGGCCCCTTTCGGATATTGGAAGGCTGCTATGAGGTCTCCACTCAGCCTTCTCTTCTCCAGCCCGAACAGCCCCAACTTTCTCAGCCTATTTTCATACGGGAGGTGGTCCAGTCCCATGATCATCCTCGTGACCCTCCTCTGGACTTGTTCCAACAGTTCCATGTCCTTTTTATATTGAGGACACCAGAACTGCACACAATACTTCAAGTGAGGTCTCATGAGAGCAGAGTGGAGGGGCAGGATCACCTCCCTCAAACTGCTGGTCACACACTCCTTTTGATGAAACCCAGGATAAGGTTGGCTTTCTGGGCTGCAAGAGCACACTGCAGGCTCATGTTCATTTTCCCATTGGCCAACACCCCCAAGTCCTTCTCCGCGGGGCTGCTCTCAATCTCTTCTCTGCCCAACCTGGAGCTGTGCCTGGGATTACTCCCTCCCAGGTGTAGGACCTTCCACTTGGCATGGTTAAACTCCATCAGGTTGACATCAACCCACCTCACAAAGTTGTCAATGTCCCTCTGGATGGCATTCCTTCCCTCCAGCGTATCAACCGAACTACACAGCTTGGTGTCATCGGCAAACTTGCTGAAGGCGCACTCAACCCCACTGTCTATGTCACCAACAAAGATGTTAGACAAGACTGGTCCCACCACAAATCCCTGAGGGGCACCACTCATTACTGGCCTCCAGCTGGACATTGAGCCATTGAGCACAACCCTTTGTGTGTGGCCATCCAGACAGTTCTTTGTCCACCAAGTGGTCCACCTATCAAATTGATGTCTCTCCAATTTAGAGACAAGAATGTCATGTGAGACAATGTCAAACACTTTGCATAAGTCCAGGTAGATGACATCAACTGCTCTACCCCTGTCCATCTGTTCTGTAGCCCCATCATAGAAGGCCACCAGATTGGTCAGGCAGGATTTCCCCTTAGTGAAGCTATGCTGGCTGTCACCAACCACCTTTTTGTTCTTCATGTGCCTCAGCATGCCTTCCAGGAGAATCTGCTCCAAGATTTTGCCAGGCATTTTTGCTTTTAAAGAAGCAATCCTAAAAATCCCTGAAAATATATGCTTTGCAGCCTCTATCTAATGTGGCATTTAGTCTACACAGAGACACCTGAAGCTTTTTTCTAGTACTGTTCATTATCCTTATAATCTCTCAAGTTTTCGTATCTGTTTCCTTCAACCCTGGAAGAGTGGTCACCCTTATGTGATAATGATTTTAACTTAGATGTGAAGTTAGCTTATCATTTCATCATCCTTACAATATTAGTCTTTCTCATAGGTTAATTCAGAGCCATGGGGCTTTGTATTTTACACAACTTAATTCCATACTTTAATAAATTAACACTGTGGAAAACAGAACACTGTGGGAAATAGACTCCTGGCATTCACTTAATTGTACAGTTTCATTTTGAGAATAAGCACACAACAAGTGTGCTTTATATAGATTTGGATTTCAGAAAGCAAGGTAGGAAATGGCAGCTACTACTTTTCGATAGACTCCATGTTTAATTTGTGCTTGCAGCCCAGAAATCCAACCTCATCCTGGGTTTCATCAAAAGGAGCGTGACCAGCAGGTCGAGAGAGGTGATCCTGACCCTCTACTCTGTTCTCCTGAGACCTCACTTGGAGTATTGTGTGCAGTTCTGGTGTCCTCAACATAAAAAAAGACATGAAACTGTTGGAACAAGTGCTGAGGAGGTCCATGAGGATGATCATGGGACTGGAGCACCTCCTGTATGAAGATAGGATGAGAAAGTTGGGGCTGTTCAGACTGGAGAGCAGAAGGTTGCATGGAGACCTCATAGCAGCCTTCCAATATCTGAAGGAGGGGCTATAGGGATGCTGGGGAGGGACTCTTCATTATGAACTGTAGTGATAAGACAAGGGGTAATGGGTTCAAACTTAAACAGGGAAAGTTTACATTGGATCTGAGGAGGAAGTTCTTTACTGTAAGGGTGGTGAGGCACTGGAATGGGTTGCCCAGGGAAGTTGTGAATGCTCCATCACTGAAGGTGTTCAAGGCTGGGTTGTACGGAGCCTTGGGTGGCATGGTTTAGTGTGAGGTGTCCCTGCCCATGTCAGGGGGGTTGTAAATAGATGATTTTAAGGTCCTTTCTAACCCGGACTATTCTATGATTCTATGATTCCATGAAAACTGACTGTGGTTTGTCTTAACTGGCATCAGCTAAAAGGAGGCAAAACCAGGTGAAACAGTGAGGGTATTTCCATATTAATATCCTGGTATTAAACCTCTACTTATGCAATCACTGTGTTTTCATTCTGATGTGAAATTTTTTATTCCCAAGCTCAGGAATCTGGTAATGAATTAAGTTAATGTAGAACAAAAAATGAGGAAGACAGTTCTACCATCATAAATCTGAAATATATTTCTGCTGCATTTTCAAGATGCCACATATCTAAGCTGAATGGAATATATCATAAATATGTACAAGCTCTCTTTCTATAAATTATTCTAAGCACTTACTTACAATTCTGTAGTGCTAAAGTGGATACAGAGGAAAGGTCCTGAAGGATCAGTGATTTCTTGGCATTGAAAAATGCAAGAGGGTAAAAGAACGTACATCTGCTTCTGTTAACTAATTCTTGGACATAACAATAAGGCATAATATATTGGATCTGCATTTAATTCAGTGTTTTGTGGAAAACTTTTCATTTCCAAAGAAGTACTCTATATAGAGCAGGAGTGAGTGACCTGTGAGAGATAGGAAATAATGACTGAAGGGAAGACCTGCTCTCAGTGTTGTTAGCCAGTCCTTTCTAAGTGACTAATGATTTGAAGGAAACTCAGTAATTTTAGGAAGATGGTTGCCCAGTATTACTAGAAACTGTATATTCAGGCTGTTTCATTTTGATGACCAAACTCATCACCCACTCTAAGCTAAGCCTGTCCTTTAAGTATCACCTTCAGATTTGGTGTAGACTAGGCTAGAGAAATAGGAATTGCCTTCAATGCACATAACTGAATCACAGTTTACATGTTGCCTAAACTGCCCATCCTATAATACTGCAGCACAATTCTGGACTTCTGTGGAGCTGGATGGACACACAATTTCAGATGAGGTAAGAGAATGGAAGTGTGTTACTGCATAGCACCCACCAGGTATGGAGAGCACCTCTTCTTTCTACCTCCACTAGTACTTCCTGGAGGAGCAGACAGGTCAGTCATTAGGGCACAGCCCTTAGTTTTGAAAGACTTGTGCCAGTTTAAATAAGATCTGACCTGAAATATTATAGAAATGAAGACGTAATATGCAAAGTTCTAGCTCTTCCAGCTGGGACTTGCTGACAGGATAAATACGTTACCATCCAGTGTGACATGTAGTTTGCATTTACAGATGCAGTAATGTCTGCAACATCTTTCTTGTAAAGATTAAGACTATATCTGGCCCTATTCATCCTCAACAGACGCATGGTTTCCAAAGATGAGGCAAAAAAATAAAGTTCACTTTTAAGTACCAACCAGTTTCTCTAATAATACAATTTCAAACCAAAGAGCCTGATTTTTTCCCTCATTACTCCAATCTCACTCTGGGGTAGACTTTGAGTTCTGAAGAGCTATTATTGATTCACATAGAAGCATAAATGAAGAAAAGCTAGGCTAGATTGTTCTTTGCCAATGCCAGATAACATTTGAGCACTGCCACCTACTAGTACGTGCTCACAAAAAGATTCAGGCTGCTGGGATAATAGATAATTACAGCCACCATTGTCCAAGCAGAGAAACATCCAAATCTCTTGTAGGAAACTGTGAATATGTTGGGACCCACGAGTACAAAATTAACTACCTGGCTTCAATAAATATGGAAAGAAAACTTCTTAAATGTTCTGTATGTCATTAATGTGGGATCTATTGAAGAATTTTTTTCCCTCTGCTTTCTCCGAAGCACATCTCCGAAGCACACCTATTTAAGATTCAGATCAATCCAGGGGACTGCTGCTGCAGTGTGTGGGTAGAGTTCAAAATACAAAAGCTCTCTTAATTTCACAATGAAAGTAGAAAAGAGAATTTCTGATGATTTTTCAGCAGTGACACCTTTTTAAGGACAATGTATAAAGGTGAAAATATTACTTCAGCAGCTTTCCTTTTTTTACTTTTTAAATAGCTATGAAAAAGAATGATGATGGCTTCTACTTTCAAGGTGAATTGCATATAATCTCTTTGTTTTGTATTATAGCTCAGATAGATCTGTTCATTATTTTAGTCTTCCTCAGGGTTCCTGAATTGATGTTTAATGTCGTCAGAAGAACAGCAAAAGGAGGGACAAAAATGTAAGAAGGAGGTATAGAATCATAGACTAGAACATGCCGAGTCAGAAAGCACCTACAAGGATCATGAAGTCCAACAGACTCCACACAGCATAACCAGAAAGTTAAACCATATATCTGAACATTGTCCAAATGCTTCTTGAATACTAGCAGGCTTGGGGCCATGACCACTTCCTTGAGGATTTCGCTCCAGGCTGTGTCACAGGCCTTACTAAATTCAGAGTAAATGGTAGTCACAGCTCTCCCATGGTCTTGCTAAGACAAGCATCGTCATACCAGCCCATATATTATTGCCAGTAAGCCTGAATTAATCCCTTTTCCCCCTTCAAACCTGGATTAAAGCTCTTTCAAATAACCCTGCTAACATGTGAGCAAAAATACATTTCTCCCATTGAGAAAGGTGAAACCTGTCAGGCCCCAGCAGGCCTGATGTCGAATAGATCATCAAGTGATTGAAACCCCTAAAATTCTGCTGGGGACACCAGTCTTGGAGCTAAGTACCAACAAACTGGATCTGCCTCTTTTCTTTTGATGTCACTATCTACAGCTGGCAGGATAGAGGAGAATAGTAGTACGAGTACCTTAGTAGTATAAGAGTGAATTGGTTTTAATTACTCTGAATAGTCAAAAGGAAAATATCATCCCTTACAGGTAGCAAAAAAATTGAGATAGCAAAATATAGCCGTATATCTTCTATATAGGGCTCTCCTACTAAATGGTCTGGCTTTCTACGTTTCACCTAGAGGAAAAATTGGAGATTGAAGACAAAAAGCTAGTTCAAACAAATTGTTTCAAACATTTTTTTTTTTTATTGGAAGTGTTTTAGTTATTGATACATGGTCATGTTTAAGAGTACTCTTAAGAATGTATAAAAAAGATCTGGGGATTAAATCTAAATGTTGCAGAAGTTTTCATGCTACCAGTAGTCATAGAAAAAGGGTCAAAAGAGCAAGAGAGAAGACCTTGTGTTGCTCAGCTAAAAGAAAAAAGCTCTCAAAAGAGATAAATAATCCTCCTTTTCCTATAATATTTAAATCTCTGTCTGATATATGGGGAACCTAATATGTTTACATCTCTGTTGACTTCGTAAATGGGACTTGAGTCTGGGTTCAGATTTTCAGAGCTGAGAGATTGAGTGGCATCTTCAGGTTTTGTTTGTGGCAGTGGAAATGGGCAGGGGTGTAGGCTTGAGGCTTAAGCTACTTCACCTGTCCAGGTCAAATCTAGACTCCTGTGATGAGTGCTTAATTTGGGAGAGATGAATCTGAACCACAAGGCTTCTGCCTTTATAAAATTATTTGAGATCAGTATGCCCATTTGTAACTTGCTTATAAATCTTTTTTGAAAGAGAAAATCTAAGTGGCAAAGACTCATCTGAACTTCTTTCAAAGTATCTTTTCAACAGTCTGAGATAAATTTTAAAGGAACATATAAAACTTTTACCAGAAATTAAGTCCTTTCATTTCAAAATAATCTTGTTCAAAGTTACGCTACAGCAGTTGCCAAACATTTGTATTAAAGATAAAGGAGATTATTGTGACATAAAAGCATATTTTCTGGAGGGAACAGGTATCAAAAGCAACTGATAAAGAGTAATTGAGCTTAATACAGAGATGAACTCATCTTTTCTGTGAAAATGTATTGTGGAATTATATACGGAAAAAAAATCAGTGTAAAGTTAATTCAAGTGCATTGCATTTCTGTAGTTAGTGGTTTGGTTGTTTTGGGGTGGGATTGGTTGTGGGGTTTGGGTTTTGATTTTTTTTTTCTTTTTCTTGTTACAATGTGTGTGGTTTTTTTCAGTTTTTATTAACATGTAAGACAACAAGAATGTGTTAGATTATTTTAGGGATGGGCATCCTGCAATGTGTTAGATTATTTTAGAGATGGGCATCCTGCAATGACAACCTGGGCAAAATTATGTGACCCCACATTAATATCTGTGAAACAGATGCCTCTGCTGAATGCTTGGTAGTGAGAATGTAGTGTACATCTCTGAGTAGGAGCTGGCTGCACAGAAGTTGTCAGGCTTTTTTCAGCCTGAAGCTGTGAGCTGTATGCATAAGAATCCTCAAATTCTTTCCTCTCTATGAATGGAAAACTCAGCCTTTGCTCTGTCTTTACCAGAGTTTTGTGATGATAGCAGCACAGAAAAGGCTTACAATTACCTTTCAAATTTGCAACAGAGAAAAATTGGAACAACAGTTGAAAAAATACTCTGAAGGTGGTTGAGAGATACTTATATGGTGATTTATTAATTTTTTTTGCACTAAACAAAGAAATGAAGACTTCACATTAGCTAAAAATTATTTTTGTCCCCTATATCATAAATTCCCCATATTTTCATTAAAACAAGAACCAGGATGTGCCCAGAGAACTTGAACTGGGATCTTTTTTAACAACACATGGAACTGTTAGAATGAGGGAAATGGCTTACGGCTTTTGAGGACACCTTTGTTCCTTTTTTTGGATACCTTTGGCTGCTTAGATTCTGTTCTGCAGATTAATATTTCTAGGTAAAGTGAATAAAGTTATCAAAAGGTAGGCTGATGCTCATACTTCTAAGTTATGTGGATATTCAGAGGTCCATTTTTTAGATATAAATTCTTTTTCTTGTCTTTACTGTAGTTTTGTCGTCTTACACAGCTGCCCATTAATCAAGCATTGCATGCATCTCCATTTCCCTAAATAAAATTTTCCTTATTTTGACCTATTTTTATGCTGTTACCTTTCTAGTTATACTTGGTGGTTGGAGAAAAATCCTGCAGGACAGAGCTGGAGGAAATTATTTTAGCACTTGTTTAAAAAATCACTACTTTTTAATAGTACCCTGTGATTGATATACATTTCAAACATGGCTCCTCCAGCACTGGAATAGACAGGAATGCTCTTGAACAAATAGTCAAGATAACGGAAGGATGTACACATGACTGTATGCAGTAAATAATATCAGCTTCATTGCCCCTCCTACCCCAAAGTCCAGGTTCCTCCCTAAGTAGAACACTATGGCACATCCTGATCAGGATTCGTTCCCAGGTGTAAGTACTCTTTGTTTAAAAGTACTCAAATTGCTCTAAAACAGATGTTGCATTGTGATTGTGTCATGGTTTAAGCCATAAATTATGCAGTTTGCTCCCTCACTGTCCCCTATTTCTTCCCCCCAACTCTGCCACTGGGGGGGGGGGAAGAATCTAAAGAGTGTAACTCCCACTGGTTGAGATAAGAGCAGTCCTGTAATTAAGGTATAACGCAAACCACCACTGCTACCACTGATAATATTAATGACCAGGGAAATACAAGGGAAGAGGATACAACTGCTCAACACCTGACGACCAAGCTGTGAACTGACTCTTCCAGGTTCCTGCCCCCAGTTTTTACATCCTGAGCATGACATGCTGTGCTATGGAATACCTCTTTGGTCAGTTTGGATCAGGTGTCCTGTTTCTCCTTCCTCTTCTCCCTAGAAAGCATGAGACTAGGAAAGTCCTTGGTCAAAGCAAATATTATAAGCCTTAACTGAAAACTTCAGTGCTACCAGCTCTGTTCCCAGGCCAAAAGTCAAAAACACAACACTGCACCAGCTACTAAGGAGAAAAATGACTACTACTGGTGAACTTAGGACAGATTGTTATTGTGATTTTATTATGTCATTGTGATTGTATGATTGTAATTATGATTTTACAGCAGTTTGCACTCCAGTGAAGTACTGATTAAGAGGCAAATTAATTTTTCTTTGGTGTAGAAAAGGTATTGATTTTTAAGTAATCTAAGAATAGAGATAATCTTTCTCTGTGTGTACATATGTGTACACATAGAGTAACAGTTACTGTGATTGCATATTGCTGTCATTGCTACTTCCTTGTCTTCTGTCTGAAAATACAAAGGGAAGAAGATCTATTGCTTCTGCAGAGAATGCCTCTCTCGTTCCCCTGAAAGAGATAAAAGTATGAGTGGGAGAAGTATTTTCTGTTTCACAGAGGAAAAGTTTTAATAAAGAAAGAAGAAATAAGCACCCAGCTCTAAGAGGATCTTCATGATAAAGGTTCAAAGGACAAAAAGAAAAAACTCAGGAGTCTTCCATTGCTCTCAAAGAAGATGGCTGAGTAAGGAATAGCTTGACTTATTTTCTCCTGCTCCCACCAAGTGTGTAGCAAATTGACCTTTTTCAGCTGTCGTGGTTTAAGCCAGCTCTAACTCACGCAGTTCGCTCACTCTCTCCCTCCTCTTTCTTCCCCCCGACTCCAAGGGGGATGGGGAGGAGAATTGAAAAAATGTAACTACCACGGTTTAGATAAGAACAGTCCAATAACTAAGGTATAACACAAATCACTGCTGCTACCACCAATAATAATGATGATAAGGGAAACAACAAGGGAGGAGAATACAACTGCTCACCACCTATATCCAGCCCGACCGAGCAGTGAATCCCCCTCTTCCAGGTCCCTGCCCTCAGTGTTTGCATCCTGAGCATAATGTGATGTGGTATGGAATAGCCCTTGGGTAGTTTGGATCAGGTGTCCTGTCTCTGCTTCCTCCCAGCTTCCTCTCCTCCCTGGCAGAGCATGAGGCTCAGAAAGTCCTTGGTCAGACCAAGCATTACTGCAACAACTAAAAAAAAATGGTGTTATCAGCACTGTTTCCATGCAGAAAGTCAAAACCACAACACTACACCAGCTACTAAGAAGGAGAAAAATGACTGCTAGGGCTGAACCCAGGACACCAGCCTTGTCAGCACTGAAAGAGAAGCAGTCTGCTGTATGAGATCTTACATGACATATGTCAAAACCTTGAGCTGTTAGGGGAAAAGCATCCTAAAAGGGCAAAAAAGAGGCCAACATCTGAAGCTCCAGTCAGGAATGACTGTGCCAGCTCTGACATGAAGGTGTCCTTAAGTGTAGGGTGGAAGAAAAAGAGGGTTCAGAAAGACAAGGCATTAAAAGTCAGTAACTTCCCCTGAAGAGTGCTCAGTTTCAGATTCCTCCTTTGCCTTTTTCCCCTCACTTATTCAAGAGTCACCAAAAGGCTTGAACCTCAGTCCTTCTCATTATGCTATCAGCTGTCTTTGTAAAGAAAAAAATAAATGCTTTGAAAGAACAGGTGCCTTCTGATGCAAAATGGGTGGAAAGAACATGAAGATGTCTACCTCCTTTTGAAACATGAAATCTCTGGACAGAAAAAGTCAGGATCTACAAGAATATCAAACATATGAGGTGGATACTCTCTGCAGGCTGTTGAGCAAGAAGGACAAGACATTTCTTAACACAAGTTGGGAGAGGACTTTCCTAACTGGGCATAAGTTCAGTATTTCTGAAGGTATTCTATGTAACTGTTTCAGTGTGGGATACCACTGAGTTAAAGAACTTCAAAACAATGCTCTACAAATGTCTGTCTGAGTCAGACCTTTCACTGTATCTCTTTACACTGGCCTAAAATTAATGCTTAGCATATGAATGGGGCAAGTAGACAACAATATGTCCCTGGAGTATTCTCCAAGGTTAATTCCAAGCCAAGGATAAATGTGAAAGGGCTTTTAGAGACACAACTATTTTTCTGTATTTTATAACTTTCAAAATATTTTTTTTTTCAGTGTTCATATCCCGCTGCTGACTAACTGAATGTTAGTATTACAATAGTTTGTTTTCAACATATGTAGAAATTAAGATATTTCATTTATAGTTTTCCTGGACCTGTGGCAGTCAGAACCTGAAAGTGATGTATAAGGAGCTAGGTTTCTTGGTTTTCTTTCACTGCTAATTACAGAGCTATATTCTCAAATATGCTTAGGTTTATTTTTAAATTATGTCATTGGGATCTAAGAATGTTTCATTGTAGCTAGTCAATTTTTAAGCCTTTTTTTGTGAGATAATAAATCTTTTCCTGTGATATAATTTTTTTTCAGCCTTAAAACCTGAGCTGGAATTTTATTTGTAGATACAGCATATTATGAGGATGCATTTTATAAAATACTAATTTTCATTCCTTAAAAAAAAGCTCCGATGTATGTTTGATGATGCACGTGCTTATTCAGCAGTTTGGACTATAATTTATATTTTCAGAAGTTGTTTCTTGAAGGGACTGCTTTGTAGATTTGCAATCCCTGTTGCTGTAGATTAACCCAGGATTCCCAGGAATTTAGTGTCACATTCAGATAGTAGATATAGATGGATAAGTGTAGTTCATATCATTAGCTATGCCCCACTAGTTGGTTGGAAGATTGCAAGTAAGTGATGTGTGGGAATTGCATATTCTTACATTGATCATCTGGGCAACAAAACTTTGATATAAAACTCAGCAAGTGTGGTACATCTATGATAAGTCTGGAGACTGAGGCTTCAGTTTTATCTTTTCAGCATCTCCAACTGCTGGTCCTTGCTGACAAGCAATGCAGGTACCACAGTATGGAGCATGAATCCTGGGCTCAGAAACTGAACAGTTATTTCATATTTTCGTCTACATCTGTTCCTTATTAAGCCAATTCAGACTATTTCACTAAAAAGGGTTTAATGAATGGTTTCTCAACATCAGATGAGTTGATAGGTTGTAACAAAGGATCATAACTGCAGGTATAGAGTGAAACACTGAAAATCTTGCTTCTTATTTCTGAACACTTACTAAAGAAAAAAAAGCCAAAACAGAAAACCACAGATGTCTCAGTCCTGTATTGATTTCAGTGCCAAAAAAAAGGCAATAAAAAAAATCAAGATATATCTTAAGCTTCTTTCAAAAAATGTTTTTCTTATATATGCTATAGTCATATTATATATACATTAAACCATAATGTCACCTGTTCCACACAGCTATTTAACTGAGCATGACAGAGATTATAATCTTCATATGTGCTCTATATAGTTGTTTTTCATAAAAAAAAGCCAAACAAGAAGTCCTGTCTAGAATGTATTTGGTGATCCCATTAAATGGTTCTGAAAGATTATAGCATTTAGAAATTTAGATGTTGCAAGGCTTCACACTACAAGGAAGAACTCCGGGCAGAAAGAAGAGACTAGTGTGATCTGTTTACTAGCTGTTTAACATTAAGGGGTGTGATTCTGTACCCTTGCCATCAGCAATGTTTTGTATCCCAACCTTTTCCATATATGAGGAATGAGAGGAAGTGAGGAAGAACAGAAGCATGTCTGGAACATGACTATCACAATTTGAGCGTTTAAGAGGAAATCAAAACAGAAACATAAGGACAATAAGGCTGGTGAGATTTTAGAAGGAAACACTGGCCAGTTTAGCAAGATTTAGTGTGATGTTTCAGGGAATAGACAAGGAATCTAGACTGCTATGTCATGAAAAAAATCACTAAAAGGCTGACTCATAACACAGAAGAAACTGAACACCTGGACATGACCCTTGATGAGCCAGAGAAAGAGTGAAACAGTTATCCTCGGAGATCTGTTGTATCAGCATGAAATAAAACTGTTCTCTGTTTTCCTTATCTTATACCATATAACACCAAAACTGAAAGAGCAGAATCTAAGCTCTACTTTTCTTTTATTTTCTGCTTTCTCCTTTTCTTTACTGCAATGATATTAAGGACTTCAAGTGAAGTTTATGTAAAGCCTCCAATAACTTGCAAAAAAGGACTTCTGGGGGCTATCAAACAGAATTAGAATGAGGTAGATTCAGATAAACAAGAGAAGGTGGTCCTAACACAGTCAGCAGTAGAGCTGTGAAACTTATTGCCAGAGAATGTTGTATTGTAGATACCTGGACCCAGAAGTTACTGGACAAAAACATGAAAGTTAAGGCCATTTAAGGATACTAACTGTGAATAGATAACATGCATTTCATAGAAATACTAAATATACATTCTACTGAATAAATGTACTCTATAGAAGCTACTTTGAGCCTGGCAGAGGACAGGAGTAAACGGGAAATGTCCTTCACTAGTTCTGGTTTTATTACCTTTAATCAAGTACTTGTGACCAGTGTTTGAGACAGAATACCAGGCTAGCTAGACCTCTGTCTGATTTAGTACATCTTACCTTCTTTTAACACAACAAATTACATCTGTGGATGAGTGTATAAAGATCTGTGGCTGCCTGCAATATTCTCAACTGTGCAGGCTTTTGTAAGATACAGTGAAATAAGGAGGACGCAGAGCCCTTATATTTGCAGCTTAGCTCTCAAATTTCTCAAGGTGGTGTTTTGTTTGGCTTGGTTTAGTTTGGTTTGATTTAGTTTGGTTTGGGTTTTTCCAGAGGATTGTTGCTTGTGAATTCTGAAGAATAGGATGACAGCATGATCTTGTTGGTAACTTGCAGTTATTGTGTGTTTGCTATAAAACTTGTAAAATATATAGAAATGAAAGAAGCTACTCATCAAGTATTCACAGAGTACAGTATGGCCTGTGGAAGAGTTACATTTCTGCTGAGGTAGGTGGATTTACATTTGTATGTCCACTTTTGGAAAGTATTAATTTCACTTCAGAGATGTGTATGCTAGCTCAATACGAATGACTGAAAGAAAGGTCTGCAGTATTGTTAGTTGTCTGTAAATTGTGGGAGCATATCATGTATGTCTAAGTAGAAGTAGGAAGTGTCGACAGAGGGTATTTATTAAATAGATGGCTGGGCTGAGTAAACACTGACAGCATCTGTCTGCTGCCCTGATCCATGAAAATTGCTCAGGACTGGGGGCAGTGAAAAAATGTAGAGCATCTTATCAATGTGAAAGGTCCTGAATGTGATGTAGCAAAAATATATTTTCAGAAACAAGACTCAGAGAGCAACCAGAGATGGGGGAAACTCAGAGGATTACACAGACACATAAAAAGACTCTTTGCAGATGTACTTATGAATGTACGATTGCTGCCAAAGTAGGACATAGTACTTTTAGAAAATCAGAAAGGACATAAGGTAATTATGTCTGTGATTTTGAATCCCTATGAATGTGAACACAGCTGTGAAAGGCAGCTTCCCATTGATACCACACGACAGTACTACATTTTTGCTAGTGAACTTCCTAAATGCAAAAGTTTTCACTTCATAAATAAATACATATATATTCTTTTCTTCAAAATCCTGACTTCATGCAGAAGTGAAGAATGCAAGTAAGTCCAGTGTTTCTAGTGGTACGCTGAATTTTATCTACAACGTTGTGGATTTTCCAGTCAGCAAAGAGCAAGCATATTCCAAAGACCATATATTTAAAGAAAAGGGCAAAACCATCCAAAGCTTTATAATAGCACTCACACTCGGAAAGCTAATGACTTCATATCTGTGGGTACTGTGGGCTTCTAAGGAGCAGAAGCAGAGAGAGAACTGCAGATGCTTCACTGTATGTTCGTGGATCTTGAATTATGGAGGGTTGATGAGAGAGAGAGTAAATCAGTTATGTCTTGTCTCAGTTCTAATAAGAATACATCAGCATGTTCATATATGGGTCCAAAGGAGAGGAAAAGGGCACATTCATGATGTGATCTTCCACAGGGTCTGTTACTCAGAGGCTGGCTGTGTTTCAATCTGATTGTGGGAAGTGTTTTGCCTTTGCATGTATTGCCATAAACACTTCTTTCCTTCATTTACCAAACTGCCTTTGTTTTGGTCCACAAATTTCTTGCTTTTTCTCTTCCTCTTCTCTTCTCTTCTCTGTCCTGCTGAAGGGAACAGGATAGTAAGCAAGTAGCTGTGTGGGTGCCTAGTTGGTGACTGTGGTCAATCCATTGCGGTATCATGAAGTTATTTAGTATTACATGAATGAGCACGTAGGTAAATATCTCTCTATATATTCAGGTAGAGACAGTATTCATGCCACAGATATATGTCAAGACTTTCAGCTGTTAGATTTTTAGCTTATTCTGTAATAGCACCTGGCTGTTTTATTCTGAACACCCATCAAGGTTTATTTAAATGCCTTTAATTATTAAAATTAGTTTTAGAATGGAATTAACACAGCTTGAGACACATTAACAAAAAATGCCCAGGATTTACAGTAATTCTTAGGCTGACTAAAGTAAAGCAAATTTCGTCCCGTCTGGGAAATACTATGTTTTTCCCCTCTTTCCCCAGTCTAAGCATTTTTCTCTTCTCTTCCTTCAACAAGGCTAAAATACGTGGATTTCAGCAGAAAAAACTCCCACTGACTTAATTTTTTGTAAGTACAATTACAAGTAATGAAGTACAGCCTTAGCAGTGCTATAGAGGTGATGTTTTAAAAAAGGTCTAGTAGTGCAGAATTTTCAGGGTACAGTCTTGTGCTAGAATTATTAGCATTATCTACCTCTTATATGAATAACTGAAAACTTGAATTTACAAGTTAATATGTTTACATATCTCTGTCCAAAGAAGAGACTCCATCTTAGCAATTTGTAGTACATTAAATGGCCTTCTATGTTCCTCTTTCCCCTGCTTTAAAAGGAACAGAATAGTGAATTTCTGTCATTCTCTTCTTCAAAATACCACCAAAGAATGTAGCTGGGACTTTGGCTTTGAATCAGAGTAAGCAATATCAGGGAATACTTAATTGCTTCTTTATCCGTTAAACCAATTATATTACTTATTTTTCCCTTGATAAATTCAGCTCTTCCTCTCTGTGGCTGTATCTTTGCCAGTCCAAAGTATTTAGCTGAAAAAATGGAAGATTTAACATAGCATAATGGGTTACAGAACCTCCATATAGTCTTTTAGGTATAATGCACTTGTGTTAATGCAGTGAACTGATATGAGATGTACCAGTTTCTCAACTATCTTTTAGTGATTTTTGAAGTTTTTTTGATCTCAAGAATATTGTGTTGTCTGGCATGCATACAGTTCAAAGACGAAACATGTCCTTGTTTGCTTTAAGGGTTATATAATGAAGTGATAATTATTCTCTTTTCATCCACACTTCTAAGCAGCCTTTGCAAACATTAAACAGCCTGGGAAAGTAATTAAACATTCTCTCTTCAATCCGTAGTCTTGTCAAGTTGTGTGGTAAGAGATGAGGAAGGCTCACAAACAAAGGAGGAAATAATCTCTTATTTTATTACAATTTTTAAACAGCCAAAACATTTATAAAATAAATAAAATAATTGCAAAATAAATAAAAAAACCCTCCAATGTTACCTGTAAGTTTATAGGCTGCTAAATGTTGGCTTAAGAAAACATTCCTTTCACTTGAGCTGAAACTCTTCCAAATTAATTTTCATTTAATCTTACATTGTCCACTTCAGGAAATAAAAAAACTTTTTAAAGTTTTCCTTTTTTTTTCAAAGCTTACATTGACCAGCTCTTCCTGGACATGACAGAGGTTCTTTTTTTTCTTTCCTTTCCTATTTTGCCTTGCTTATGTCCTCAACTCAGGTATGGTAGTAAAAATGAAGACAAACCACAGTTTACTTTGCCATGTTGTGGGCCCATTTGGTATTTTAGTTCTCTGTTTTAATCATTCTAAAACCTTCTTGAATCCAAGTTTTCAAGATGAGCCCTGGTCATTTGATCAGCCTCAAAGAGGACATGGCCAGAAGAACAGGCGTACAGTCACTTAAAAAGTTTTGGCACAATTACTAAGATGAACACCTGCTGTAATATATTTGGTTGTGAAGTGCATTTAAGGAATAAAGCTATATGCAGAATGAAAAAGAGAGCCTGAGTATATGTTACAGTGATGCATCTCAATTGTATTCACTAGTGCATTCAGTTAGGGCATATTCTGAAAGCAGTAAGTAGTTAAGAAATCGTCAAAAGCAGAAATATCATTAAACTAAACTGCAAACACGCATGCACAACATTGTTTACTTGACTCTTGAGTTATTCCAGATTTGCGTTGCTTTTAGGTGCGAACTAATGAAGATTTTTAAGTCTCCTAAGACTCGGAGCTTGTCCAATAAACATTATTTATATAAATTTTGCAACTCACGGGCTGGACTTGCAGTTTTTAGGCACCTGAAGTGCTGAAAGGTCTTCAGGATCTTAAGGATTTTCTGCACTGTTAATCAGAGCAGAAGTTTAGACCCACCTGCAGAGAATAATGAAGAAAGATCTTAACTTCTCTTTGCCTCTGGAGAGGACAGGGGAAGCCCAGCAATTTGCCCGTAGATGAGACTCCTCTTGCAGTCAGGGAGTTGAACGTCTGCTGTAAACCATCTGTATAGGTTGCAATAAGGGAAAGTCAACAAGCATTCCTGTATGTTAACACCAGAGAGTGGTGAAACGTATGGCCTACCTCTCTTAATAGACTGTGGCAGTAATAGGCAATCAGGTTAGATCTGGTGCCTAACTTTGTGTCTACCTACACGAACTCCACAGGAAGAGCTGCAAGCCTCTCCTGCTAATCCTTTGCTACAACAGTGTCATTGTGCAGTGCCTGTGCATTATTTCCTTGGTCTCTATTTAAAGAACTGTAATTTACTGGAAAATATATTCCTGAATATTACTGTAATAGCCCTCTTGAGTCACTTATATCACTGGCCGCAATCAAAAGGGCAGATCTTGAGCTACTGTAAATCACGCTAGCTCCATTGATTTCAGCAGAGCTGTATTGATTTACTACTGCAGAGGATCTGCTCTGAAATATTTCTGTGGTATTGTGTGCATTTAGTTAGATTTACGGATTGTATAATAAAGCTAAGAAGCCTCAGTATAACCATTCTCAATGCCCAATGTATTTCTTTGTGTTAGAAAGTATGTAAACAATTAACTTTACCAGCCCTAGAGGTATAAAGTGGAAAAATTAATATCCGGAATACTGCATTGATACTTTCTGCTATGAAACATATTAATCAACACTAATAGGAAAATATTTCTTAATTTATGTGTATTATATTGACATATTCAGGATTAGGGTCATACTGCAACTGGGACAGTTAGAAGTATGTTGGAAGGAAACACACACTTCAGTGACATAACTTTTTATCAACTGTGTTTTGTGGAGTTTTTTTCTCTGCAGAGTAAATGCTTTTAATGATAATTAGCAAAGTTACTTGTGGGGAAAAAAATTAAAAAGAAAAGCCAGATGCAGTGAGAGGAATTAAGGAATTTAAGTGTTGATAGATAGCTCACTAGCAATTTTCTTAAGTCATTTCAAGTGCCATAATGAATTCTTCTTAAAGGGTTGTTTGAGTGTGTCCTTTTCTCTTTCTCTGCAGATTTAAAGAATGACAGTCATTGTTATAGCGAGCAGAAGTGCACCAGATTATTTTATCACTACTTTAAAATAATCTGAGTGCCGATGAGGTGGTGTTAGTCACAGCTGCCTAAAACTACAGGTATGTATCTTGTGAAAATAACTTGGAAGAGATCAAATAGTTGCAATTTCCATTGGCTTTGCTCAGATAAGATCTTCATAGCTGTTATATGTGTAATGTAGGATGGTGAGACAAGAAGAGCTTTGCCAGTGTAAAATCTCATGTGCAGAGCTGGTGATACTGTGCTGCACCCTTTTTTTTCCTTCCTGATAATGACCAAATAGTTTTGTCTTTCCCCCTTTTCCTGGTTCCTTTATGCATCTGAAGTACTTAAAATGCATGCCAATTCAGCTCACTAAGTTGATACAAAGGTTTTGGGGCAGAA
>JAOEHY010039159.1:13384-70452 GCA_025447955.1 Psilopsiagon aurifrons
CGCGGGCGACACCCCGCCCGACTACCCTCGCCACCGCTGCCGCCGCTGTTGAGCCCCCCGCGCTGGGGCGGGCTGTGCGCTGCGGCCGAGGCGGGCCCGCCGCGCTGCGGGCAGGGAAGCGGCGGGGCGGGTGAGCGGTGCCCCCCGTGTGGAGCCGGTGCTGAGCTCGTGCCGCCCGACGCGGTTAGGACGGGCTGGCGTGCCCGGGCCGGAGAAGGGCTGTGTTTCCCCGCCGAGGGTGAAGCGCTTCGGCGGCCTGCGGTCCCGTCAGGCCTCCGGGCCCCAGTACCTCGCCGCGGAGCTGGGGAAGGCCCTCGGCCGCGCCTAGCAGCCCGTCAGGAGCACTTGTCTTCTAAATTGTGGTGCAGAGCCCCCAGAATTTGATGCTGGCATCCTCTTTGACTCATAAGGTGTTGCTTTGTATTGGCCTACGGTGTGGTCAATACACACTGCTCTGAGAAACTAGTGTGATGCGCAAGACTGTTGTAATGTTTATAGCAGGAATCGATTCTCAGAGGCTTGAAAGGTAATTATTCTTGTACTAAGCAAAAGTCTTTTGCCTCATGTCAGTGGACCTTCTGAGAACACTAAGCACGTACAACTGTGTGTTTCTTTGTCCATGCATGTGAGTTAATATCCACTCTTTACTGCATTTGCCCATTTAAAATCCCATGAGGCAGAGAATTGGAATTTAACCTCAGTCACCCATCATTTCCCAGCTGATGTTAATTTAAATATGGTGCAAACAGAGCCAAAGTAATAGTCACTTCAAAACGTTCATTGCTTGCAAGTGTGAAGAAGGGGTTTACGCTCCGCAGACTCTTGCTTTTCATATATTTACACATGGGTAATGAAACCAAGCATGGTATTTCAGTGTAGCAGCAGTGCTGTGGACAAGGATGATCTGACTGGCAAGTACAGCCTTTATTCTGTAACTGTCATGTCATCTTTCTGAGATGCATGGTCTTGCTTTTCAATTAAAATACATGATATACCATTGTGCTTGCGTTATTTGGCTTTTCCTGGTCGTTGCAGATGGGCCAGAACTTGATGAAATAGTAAATAATGGCAAACTTCACTGGTTTCTCACTTTGTTATAATATTCTGTTAGGGTACTCATGAATATTAGCGATATTGAACTGGCAACAGTTGTCTGTGGTGACTATATTATAGGTATATTTAGGAACATTTAATTTTGCCTATTTGTAGATTTAGTATGTACAATGTTATTTTTAAACTGTGCTGTTTTTCTCAGTGACTGATGTTAAGTCACAAATCTCCGGGAAACTGTTAAAGTAACTGTTACTTTTATCCAAAATTTTGTAGTCTTTCAAAAATCTGTATTCTATGAAATAATATTTCTTCTTGTTACCTCCATATCTGTATTAAATTTATTGACTACCACCTGTACTGCCATTTCATTGTCTCATCATGTTGATATTTACTCTTTTGAAATTTTGGAACAACGTTCGTGTTGTCCTGGTCCTTTGTGTTTCCCAATTTTCTAAAGTCTATTTAGAAATGATAGTGGTTTGGTTTGGAGGTTTTTTTTTTTTTTTTTTTAACTTTGTAATAAGTTTGTTATATGCTGATGGAAGAATAAGTATTTTATTCCATTCACCTTAACATCCTTCTGCATGTGTTTGTCACATTTCTTTAGTGGAAGCACATATGGAGGTTAGGGTTAGGGTTTCTCTAGTGAGAAAATGATGAGATAATCCTAGAATGTTTGATGACCTGTTTACAACGGAGCTGTTGCATGCCAAAATTAGTTGTAGTTTAAAGATTCCATCCCTTCCATTCCTGAAAAGCATTCAAAGACTGGGCCACCCCATTTATGCTGCTGGAAGATTCCAGCCCTGATCTAGCAGGAGTTAATGTGCATGCTGAGCTCATTGTATTAGCAAAACCCAAACACAAATTAAATGAAATTGTAAGCTCCATAGAGTAGTCTGCGTTGTGTATTAAACATATCTTTATGCAAGTGCAAGGAGAGAACAGAATGACTTCTTTTTTTAGATGTAGGGGGGTGTGTTATCTGATGAATTTTTCATGGTGGGTTCGCTAAGGTCATGCGTGATTGTCCTCCTTGAATTTTCCTGGCCTGGCAATTATAGACACAGAAATGTCACTCCTCCTAATAGCTTACCTTAGTGGGGAATCTCAAGAATTGCCCCCTGACATACTAATAAATCTGACACGTGGGAATGGAGAGCAAGGTTCAGGACTGCTTAAATTGCATAGGAGCAGATGGGAAGCAGCTTGGACCCATGAATTTGGTAGAGAACAGTTGTACAGGCTCAGTCAGTTTTCCAATTGATACGACGTCAATTTCAGTAATTTGACTGCACTTGTGCCTGGTTTATTTGGTGTTGATGGGCAGGAGGAGGAATGAATTTTCTTTTAGCTTCCACTTACAATATTTCTTCTTTTCCTTTTGTTTGTCTTGTTTTGATTTAATTTTGGTATGTGAGGTCATAGTAGGCTGTATTCTCTGTATGCCTGAGGAAGAGTATGTTAACAGTGTAAAATATTACAGATTCTGCTACTTCTTGATAATAACCTTACATTTCTCAGTCTTTGGTTTGTTGCCATCATGCATTTCACAGAATAAGATGAAATTACTACAAATGGAAAGTACAAATTAAGAATAAGTGTAGGGTTATAAGAGCTTTTCAGGTGTTTTAAGTAAAATTCTTGTCTTTCTGGAATCGATGACTAAAAGCTTTGCTGTGTGACTCACCGAGAGATCATTCCTTAGTCTGGCTAGGGACATGCTACTCTGAAAGAAATGTGTTTCTTGATATGCAAGAAGTGTCCTGCTGAATTTTAATAGACATACTTGAATAGGTTTTTTTGGAGCTGGTTCCGTAATTTCTTTTTTGAGTAATGCACTACTGATGCAAAGGGGTATTTTTTCGTGCCAGTAGACTTTCTTGCTTGCCTGTTTCTCACAAGAGATTCTAGACTAGCTCAAATGCATTGCAGGCTTTTTCTTTTCTACTGCTCTACCTAATGCTGTATTTCAAATCCAGAGCTGAAAGCAGAACTGATATATGTCTTACCTTTGTATTTGCTAATACGTAGTGCAAACAACGAAAATGGGCTGCTGAACGCTAACTTCATACTGGTGCTTTGAAGAGTGTGTTCTATGGAAAGGAAATGGCACAGGGAGGGCTTCATAGTCACTGTTGTATCAGTACTTTAGAGTTTCTCTCTTTTCCTGCAGTGTATCTAGGCGTTCTTGTGCCATCAGAATCACTGAGCAGCTGGTTTTGATGTCTGACATAACATGCTTTACCTCCAGCCTCAGCACATAGTGACTGTAATGTGCTCGCAATCTTTCCTCTGTGTCCTGTATTGCTTATTGCTGTGTCCTGCCACAGGCATATCACAGGCAGCTGCATAAGCTGATGCTGAACAAAACCTGTTAATACTACCACTGAAGTAATTATTGCCTTGGAGCAAGTTCTGTTCAGTAGATAAAATACTTCTGTTAAGTGGAGGAACATGAAAAGTGAAAAGAAAAGAGGGGAAAGGCTCTCAGGCTTCGTTTGTTGTCATTGCTGTGAGCCTTCTGAGCATATCTACAGTGTATTAAAGGAAAATAAACTACCCAAGCCATGCTGCCCTGGGTTTGTGCAGGTGGAAGATAACTTTTCGATCTTTTTCCCCTGCCTCTGTCTTTCAACAAGTGTTGCGCTCTGCAATAATCAGAAACTAATAAGCACTGTTAGCTGTTCTCTCTAAGACACTGTTAGGGATGTGTTGTTATTTATATGTGGCTAAACAGAGGATCAGTGCTAGGCACTGTACTTTCACAAACAGTGTGAAGAGTCCCTGCGTGCAATAACTGCAACCTAGACCTCTTTATCTGTACAACTTGCATACTTTTCTGGCTCTTTTCCTCCTCTGATCTGCATTTTAACATTATTTCCAGCATTTCAGTTTTGGTAGGACTCATGATCTCATTTTGAATTTTAGCTAGTGCATTTTCTCTAGGGTTTTAGTTTAAAGAGGCTTTTTCCTTGTTTTTTCTTTTCAGGTTATTAAGTCTATATCCAGAGGTACCCTATCGTGATAGAGCTGAGTGTATCAGTTCCTGCTTTTTGGGAATGTCTCCTAGCATGTGCAAAACATACACGGAGAAGTTAGCTCATACAGGATTATAAAATGTAGGATACGTGAAATGCACTGGCAGTACTGAACACAAAACACGGCACTGCCAGACTCTTCTCTATCAAAGAGGAGGCAAAGGCACCTGTGGTGGCATCTCACTGGAGACAGGAGGACCCATGCATGCTGTAGAGGATGTGTGTGAAGAGGACGCAGAGCAAGGTCCTCCTGCCTGTTCCCACAGGAGCAATTCAGTTGTTAAATACGTCTGGCTGCTTTTGAACTAACTAAGGTGACAAAGAATTACTGTTTTCCCTCTGTGCATGTTAATTTCTGAAGCCTTTTGCAGTACAATGGTTTGGATGCCAGAAATATTTTTTAAGGGAGGATGGGGCTAAAAGTGGGTCTGTGTGGATTCTAGATGGAAAACAAAGTGGCTGCAGCAGCCCAGATGTGAACGAATCATGTAGGCCGTCATAGCCATCATGAAGTCCATGGCTATTAGGAAGCTTATGCCAAGGGAAAAAAATCTGTTGTTTTGCCTTTCCCTGTTTGTATTGTTAAGAATGCACTTCTGCCAGGGGCTGGGACCCTGGGCTTTGAGCTTTGGTTCTGACCCAATATAGCCATTAATTCTGTTCTCTGACTACCTGCATGTGGGTATAGGGACACTGAACACTGTTTTTGCATTTGACTTCCAAAAGCAGCCTTAAATTACGTGGGCAAGTCAGCTGCTACAGATGTATGCCTTTTATTTCCTGTGTTTTTCCCATTTGAGCAGTTCCTTCATTCTTTGAGCCTATAGGTTTCATACAGGATAAAACTGAACATGCACAAAATGAGTTAAAGAAAGCGGGGTGGTGAAGAGGAGCAGAGCAAGGACCTGTCTGCAGAAATCGGTTGCTCTCTGAGGTGCTGCTGGGCTAAGAGGAGGTACTAGGCTGGAGGGCAGGGATAGGGAGGATGATTGCCCCTAAGGCAGTGTCCTTCTTTTCCTCTCTTCAGCAGTAGCTGCTCTCCTCTCCTTGCTCTGCCTTGGTCATAGTGGTCACTGCTGAGCTCTTTAGGATCCTGTGAGCTGACATAGGTGAAAGAGCTTGGTGGTTTGGCAGTGCTTGTTGCTACAGGAGCTGTTCCCTATCTGTGAGGAAGGGGTGGTGGCCATAAGCTGCCAGTTGGATTCTGCTGTCACAGAGACTTGACAAGGCTGGGTTCCAGAGTTACTTGAATAGATATGGTTGGAAGGGACCTCTGGAGATCATCTAACTGGTTGTCTAATGATTCAGGATCTCAACTGAGGCAAGTGGACTGGTCTGGCCAATGAAGCTTGTACCTCTGGCCAGGCGTGATGGTACCATGGAATGAACTAAAAAAAACAGCTAGAGACCAGCTTAAACTGATGTACCTTTATTTCAGTTTTGGGGTTTTTTTTGCATCCCCAAGTTTAAACTATGCTATCCCTGATATTAGACTCATAAAAGCATGCATCCAGTGTTTAGTGTGAAGGTGAATATAACAAAGTGAAGCTGTAGAAGAGAGTAAATATGAAGTTCTCATTTTCATCTTTAGTAAAGTGAAAATGCTGTCAAGAAACAGGATCTGTATTTTAGAACTCTTAATGTTTCCATTAGCATTTAAGTAATCTGCCCTGAAGGTGTAGGAGAAGACCAAGAGGCCCAGACTCTGACCAAGAGAGAAGTTCTCACTGGGTATGATTACTGCTTGTGGGGTTTCACATCTTCTGAAACCCTACAGGTTAAAGGCAGCTTCCCATAAGTACATGTCTGTGCTTTTGTGCATCTCTCTTGGACAGGATCTCTGGATGTATCCTACTTTTTCTTTTCTCTCCTTAACGCCTTCTGCAACTACTAACCATGACCTCCCTGCAGACCAAATAGTTTAACCTGGGCTCTTTGCTTTTCTACTGAGATTAAGATAAGGGCAGTCCAGGTCTTTTGTTACTTCACTGTATCTGAGGTCAAGTGCTTCCTTTTAATTTAGTCCACAGAGTTCTACAGTCTTTTTCAGCAGAATGCTGAAGGTGAAATCAACAGTTGTAGGGCACAGTTCTGTGTGAAGTAAACAGAAAAGCAGTGGTTGAGGTATACTTAAAATACTGTTGCTTTTCCATCTGCTGCTTTTGTCGTCTTCCTTTCTCTCCTCACACCATTTCGTATAAAAATATACTTGTATCCCTAATGATAGGCTATTCTCTTAGCTAAACTGCAGCCAAAACCAAAAAGAGATGACTCCTGAAAGGGCAGTTAACGCTGCATTAGGTGTAGTCAGTGTGTTGTGCTGGAAGCAGCTTGATGCCATTTTGCATGAGAGGGTGAGCTGGAAGGCAGGATATTTTGCAGTGCTTCACATTTTCACTTGCAGCTTTTCCAAATGCAGAGACAGGGTGGGGCTGAAGGCTTAGCTTGCTCTCTGCATGTGCTTGTGCCTTCTCCAGTTGTAGTAGCTGTGCTTTTTTGAGTGAGTAGTTTTACTCCGAGCCTTGCTCTTTCTGTGTGTCATCATGGATTTTCTGTTTGGTGCACTAGTACTTGTTAATAGATAACATTACTTGGTTTGGATACTCTTGTCCCTCTTGGGATTAGGTGTGTACGTGTGTGTTGAGTGTACCAGTGAGTTAATTTACATTGGTGACCAGACTAAAACACAAACAAAAGATGTCTTGGACCAAAAGCAAAATCAAATCAGCAGCCTTATGTGATTCCTTTGCCTACTATTCAAGTACTCCTTGACAACCTGTGATAGGCCAGAGAAATCCAAGGGCCAGAAAAAAAAGAAAACCTGGAATGTGACTGGTCAAGAGTGAGTTGTGTTGGCAGAGCTGTATTAGGAAGATTAGCCACCATCTGTTCACCCAAATCCTGCACCTGGCTCTAGAATGTGCCACTGTTCAACCCAGTGATGACCTTACTCAAAATATAAAGAATTGCAGGATTAAGTAACAAGGCTCTACAGTTTCCCAACTGTTCTGCTTTTCTTTTAGTTTTGTAGTAGTACCTGTGAAATAATTGCATGTGGTACTATGAAACATTCTTGTCATATATGTAGATTTAATGCAGAATTAAAGAGAGCATATTGGTCATGAGTTAGCAGTACTGCTCTTCTCTTAGTCCTTGCACTGGTCTTCCTGACTTCTTGATGTTTGTGTTACACACCACATAGTATACCATGGTTGACAATATTTTACTCATCTTGCATTTCTTTGATCATCGTTTTTTGCAAACAAAGCCACCTGGAGTATTTATTTCCATGAGTCATTCTTGATAGCTGTAGTCATCCTTAAATCCTTTCAGCTTCTCTGATTCCTGCTTAGCGTTGAGCTGATTCTGTTCATTTCCCTTCCTGTGGAGTGATTGAGCAGTCTATAGCGCTGACCCATTGGTGGGTGAGATTAACCTTTATTCATAGTGGAACCTATGAAATTACACTTGGAAAAAAGTCACTTTATTCGGAGTGGTAGGAGAGGGGGTGCTACAATTATCAGTGACCACTGCTCCCCTTCATAAGCTCTGAGCAGAGACTGCAGGGCATGGTAGACTGAAGAGCAGCTGTTCATCTCCAGACTGGTTGAGATTTCCCAGACATAAAAATACAATCTTACACTGCAAAAGCTTTGAAAGCATCAAAAATCCTAAATGCAGCCTATGCGTTTCAATTTCCTGAATGTTTCTTTAATATAGGGTTCATATTTTTTAAATGGAAAGTGTGGTCACAAGAAGAATTCTGCACCCTGGCTTTGGTATTTGTCCTGCGGTCTTGAATCTCTTTTTGCCTGCCTTTGCATGCAGAAGTGCACTGGTTAGAGCTGGCTTCTTGTGCACTGCTGCAGCCACCAAAGCCAAGCAATCAATTCAGATGAAGGTGACTAGAAACAGACTGGAGAAAGCGAGTGGCAAAATAATATTTTTCATGCTTTATTTCTGTATTATCCTTTGTAGATGACCAGCTTTTCTACTAGCCATGTTTCTTTGGTCATTTTCATGTGGTGCTTTTCTGTATTCTTGTTCACTAAAGCTAGACAAAGCTCCATGTTATAGGTGCCATTCCGTAGGTGGACTTCCAACATCACTCTTTTCAGGTAATGTGCAGGTAATGACTGCTGGTTTCCCTTATGTTAGGACTTAATACCCCAGCTTCTCATGTACTGCAGAGGAAAAACACAAGGTGCTCAAGGTGCTTTTCCTGACCTGGCTGTGAGCTTTCTGGCCCTACCTTTTAAGAGCTGCACGATGCTGTCCTGCCAGTTGCGCCTGCACTTCTTTAGCTCATGATTGATTGTTTCCTTGGAATTACAGACAGTCGAAAACTTGGGTGTTGGGCAGTTACAGGGCTATGGTAGTGGTCACCTTTGTGGCTCAGCAAACAAGCAGACATCATGCTTTGCAAACAGGTAGGCAGGGGTACAGGCAGCCTGGAGAGCATGTGTGCAGCAAGGGTGGATGTTAAGGTCAGAATTCCGCAGACAAGAATGTCTAAATTGCTGTGCCCTACTTACCCAACTGTGAGCTGGATTAATGAAAGGGAAAGTTTTGACAGAGAAGTACTTCGGGTACATTTAGTGGGAGAAGAGATGTTTTCTTTTGTATCTGTGCAGGTGGTCCTTTTGAAGCGAGCTGAAATAACCTTCCTCACCTGGGTAACGGCCTGAATAGGTTGGCAGGATGCGAATCCATTTTCAGCATGTTCAGCGAAGAGCTGTTACAGTTTCCCAGTGTACAGTCTTTCATTTCTTTTTTCTTAAGTTTCTTCTTTAGGCATTGAGTTAGGCTGAGGCCTAATAATTTTTTTTTCCCTTAACTGTAGGCAGTTCTAAAGCAGAAAACTATTAATAGTGAAATATTGGCTTAGAAGAACACTAATGCACAGGGGATTCTAGAGCAAATGAGGCAATGCTGTCAATGGTTCAGATTGTTCTTAATTGCAATAATGGCATTATAGGAGCTGCAGTTGCTGTCGGGCACAAAAGAAGATAATGATAATGTCAGAGTGCTCAGAGTAAATGCAGTATAATGTATTGCAGTACTGGATTCAAAAGATGATATGCCTAACTTGTCGTCAAAGTGCATGAAGAAGAAGAACGGTGAAAGGCCAGAACAGATTTTGTTGTAACTAAGTTGTTTATGGGTTTGGGTTTTGTGGGTTATTTTTTGTGGCCTATACTTTCAGGATTTAGAAGAAATGTCAGGTCTCATGTGTTTAAATGAATGTGTATTAATTTTACTGGAAGGTGTGATCACATCTGTCCTCCCCACTTGGAATAAAGGAAATCACCCTTGCTTTGAGAAGGAACGGAAACATGTATTGTACTCTCATACCGTCAACCTGTTAGACATTGATCTTCTTATAATAAAAAAATATGAATATGGTAGATCTGGCATAGATTTGACCTAGTAGCCTCTGGAAATACATCCAGATCTATTTAATGCATGGGATCCCTATTTTATAACAAGACACAAAAAAATCAGCTCTGAGTTTTGAGAATGCTTCAGAGCTGGATTTATATCTTACGGCTAGAGGCCAAATCTGAACTGTAGCACTTGTAAACATTTTTAAGGCTGTATGCTGTACTCTCAAATTCATTACTGCAGAGGAAGAGATTTTACTGCTTTACTACAAAATAAAGTGAATGCAGCGAAGCAGCTCATGGTTTTGGATTCTTGTCACTGCTTTATTATTATTCTCAATTACAGGTAAGAACAGAAAATAAACTGGAAAACAGTAGTGGTGTTCCTCATTATACCATGAGTGTTTGAAGTGACTTAGTGCCTTGCATACTTTCTAAACACTCATTGCAGTGGTGCATTAGATTGGAAAAAAATAATCAGCATCCAGTTGATTTGCATCTTTAGTATTTCGTTCATGTTTATCTGACTCGAAACAGTTACTCACAAATGAATCAATTTATATAGAATCCAAATAAATACGTTTTAGGAGTTGTCACATGCACAGAATGCCAGTATGTAAATACAAATTTTCCTGACAGAAGGTTGCAGGTACTCTATAGGGCACAAGGTGGCTCCAGTTGACGAGGAAAGCTGGCGTGAGCCGAGTAAGGGCCAGGAATTGGTTCGCAGGAGTCAGCTAGAAGTGTGTCAGGATGGAG
The DNA here is from genome assembly GCA_025447955.1 of Psilopsiagon aurifrons. Classification (NCBI taxonomy): domain Eukaryota; kingdom Metazoa; phylum Chordata; class Aves; order Psittaciformes; family Psittacidae; genus Psilopsiagon; species Psilopsiagon aurifrons. The sequence goes on from JAOEHY010039159.1 coordinate 23,622, forward strand.
CTCAGCCTTTCACTGTACTGCACGTCTGATATTTTGAATATCAGCTCAATCTTAGTGGGTCTTTGGAAGAACGCCGTGTCTAATCTTAGAGTAGGACTAGTAAATTTAGGTTGCATTTTGTGTCTCATATTTCATTCTTGAAGGAATTATCCCAGTGGATTTTATTATATGTTCTGAGCTAAGTTGCTTATGTCCAAGTAAAAGGTGCAGAACAGCATTCCCAGGCTGAGCTGCAAAGAAAACAGAGTCAGTTAGAGTACGCTAAAAGCAGAAAAGTAAAGTAAACCAGGCAGAGGATAAAATGGCAATTCAGAGGTTCATGAGAAAATTTTAATAACTTGCTTGATAAAAACCTTGATGAGTAGAGGAGAGAACAAACTGAATTGATGTGAAAATCCCATATTATGACTAAACTTAATAAAAAATAATTTGTCCATTGTTGGTCTTGGACTCCATAACAACATCATTTTTGTTTTCAGAGTCTGTTAGAAGTGAATTATGTGTCCATTTCCATTTCCAGCATCATAATAGTTGCTAATAGTCAGCCATTGCACAGAACATCTTCATCTGAGCGTTTCTAAACACCTGAGAATTTTGAGTGAGGACGGGAGAAATGTTTGTTCTATCCATACCATCTGCCTGAGCAACAGAGGTTGAGGAAGGCAAATTGAGCTGATTTACTCATGTGATCTTCTGTAGGGTAAGAAGTGGAAATTAGCAGTGGTCTCCTAATTTCTGCATTTAGTCTTGCTCCATTAGACAGCAGTTTGTGCCAGTCACAGTTTTTGTTGTTTGGGTTTGGTTTGTTAATTCTCTGTTGCATGTCTTGATATGGTTTGTATTTTCACATGAAACTGAACTTTTTAACTTTTTTGATTCTGTCTGGGTTTTTTAAAAAATCTTCCTTTTTTTTGTTTGTTTGTGTGAAATAGGAAGAAGTTTTGTGGGTTGTGTATTTTTTAATTTGCTTTACATACTATTGCAGGTAGGCATTATATTAGATCAGCATGTGAATAAATAGCATTTCTTGATGTTATCTTTGCCTCTGAGGAGGATTTGGTTAAGAGGTTTAAAGCTGTTGTATTAAATAAGAATTTTTCTCAAAGTAATGTCAGGTGTTAAATCCATAAATCTAACTTTGCCACATTATTTATTTTTAGCCTTGAAGCTTATAGTTTTCCTCTCTAACACTGAATGTTAAATACAGCAAAACGGATTAGGTACAAGTCCTATGTAGAGTTAATATTAAATATAGAATAGTGTAAAGCACCATTTTGACTTAGATTCTCTGTGTTTTTTTGGTTTTACAAATGGATTTTATCAAAAGTTAACTGTGAGCATGATTACAATTAGTAACTCCCCATATTAGATCTAATCCCTTTGTTCTTTATTCAGACAGGATGCCCATTAAGGTCAAAGAAAGTTTTGACTGAATAAGGAATACAACAACTGGCTCTAGTTTTAGTACATATAGGGCCAGATTGTGGGTCACAGCCAGCTTAAAAGTGTACAGCTCCAGTGATTCCAGATCTTGTGCATAATAGGCAGATTCTTCACGCTGTTACTTTATTAGCATGTCAAATACAGAAGAGAAAAACCCAACAATTTTGTGGCAGTTCAGATTCTTATTAGAGTGTCTTAATATTTTGTGTTTCTGAGCTGAAATTATGCAAATATGTCTTCAAAAACATTTCCCTGTTTTCATGAGAGAGTGAAGAAAATAGAAGTGATCAAAAATTGGAATTAAATACTCAAATAGTTTGGCCAATTAATAAATCTGCAGTCGCAGAATAGAAGGTCTGTGGGCTGGAGCTGGCTCTTAACTTAATGTTAACTTACATTTAATTAGCCAGACCAGATGGAAGCTGGCTAAGCTTCGCATGAAGGCTTGTGGGAAAAAGGCATAATCTTCCATTTTGTCAAAGGAACTAATACCACAGATTAAAGGTCGGTGTTCTTTTCAGAATTTAAAGAGTGGATTCATAGTGGCTGACAGCAAGGGCACTAACGAATTAGCTTAACCCCTGGATGACCAGTAAACCAGCTCTGCTTCATTTGATTCCCCAGTTAAACCATCGGTCTTCAGTTTCAGTAATAAATCCCAGAGAGATAAAAATGCCTGTAAATTTTACTCTTCTGTCAGGCAAGTAGAGTTGTATGTAGGCAGTTAGTATGGATAGAGAGATGAAGCTCTGGGAAAGGTTTTCTTACTCAATTGAGTAAAAATACATGCTGTTCAGATGCTAAGCACTTGGGATCAGTCCGACAAACCACTTAATTCCATGCTTAACAATAAGCATGCAAGTTGACAAGTCAAGTAGACAAGTCAAGAAACCATTCATGTGCTCAAAGAGGTGCATAGCTGAATCAAGTCAGAGTGCACAGAGCTTAAGGGCTAAATCAGGCACATGCTACATTGAGGCTTGAAAATGCAGTAGAGAAAGTGAGAACTGGGTCTGCCAGACTGAACCTTATGCCTGACTGCAGGAACTTGCACAGTTTTAAAAAAGGAAAAATTAGAGAATTTTTTTTTATTCTTTTTTAAAAAGGGTTAGGTTTATGGTAATTGAGCATTTAACCAGTCTTTGGGGATACTTCCAAGTGGATTCAGCAAGGTAGCAGAGTGGTTTTTCTGAAGTGGAAAATAATAACTTCCATACCAAGAAAATAAGGCAAATATATTGCCATGAAATGTCAAATGCCAAACTGCTTGTGCAGAAAGTAAGGTAACCCTGTGCAGTAGGTAATAATTATTACAACTGTGGGCTGACATCTTTGCATATTTTATTTACAGTGGAAATACTTTGTGCAGAGTAGCTTGGGAAAGAAAGCTGGTAAATAAGCACCTGATTTTGAATCAGGTTCATGTCTCTGTTCATATCTGGCAACAGAGAATTAGATACCTGGTGGACTTTACCAGCTGAGATGCTGGCCTCTGTAGGTCTGGTAGGTGTCTTTCGAACACCCAAATACACCTTTAATAGAGGTGCCTAAATAGCTGCTTAAGTTCCCACAATGTCTGCTTTGCTGTTTCAATGTATTTTTAAACACTTGAAAACAAACCTTTCAAAGGATTCTGGAGCTTGCTTCTATTTATTTGTGAAACATTTTTGCTACTATTTTGTTGCATCTAAACTTTCCCATGGTGGCCAAAAATCCACTACTATTTGACGACTGTGTCACTTAAGTAAAATTATTTGAATGAGATTGGATCATTTCTTACAGAGAATCGAGTATCTTGCGAATCTCGGTTAATAATATGTGCTTGCTGACGGTCCCAGGAGAGAGGGCTTGGGAACTGAATGAACATGAGAAATGCAACCTGTTTATGATTGGCTTGTGTGGATCAAGAGTTTGGTACGCTGAGGTGAGGAAATCTGTGCTGCTGTTTGGCATTTTTAGTGTGGTTAAACACTTCAGCCCCACACCTTGCAAGGTGCACAAAGAAATTAATTTTAGGGGGAAACTTTCCTCCTGTATTTGCTGAACTGGAGCGCGTACGTATTTGGAATCCTACCAGATATTTGAAAGCTGTATTCACATGTATGTACATATGTCAATGCTTCTGTTTCTTTTCTCATTTTTTAAGAAATTTTATACTGGGGATAGAAGAATAGTATTTTTACTAGTCACCATCTGCTAGACCACTGTTATCTACAGTTACCAAATGGTGGCATTGGAGATACCACAGTTATTTCCCATTTTGAGTTACTGACATATTTCAGATACCACTTGGTGACAAAATACTTGAAGGGAACAGTAAAATTAAAACCAATTGTAGTTGCAAGTGATGGAATTAGCATTTGCATATCCTGTGGCTCACTTCAGTCATTGTAAACCCAGAAAAGTATAGGAGTAGGTGATGTACTTTGTGGAGAAGTCTAAGTAGTATGAATATATTTTTACTTTCCTTGTCAGACAAAACTTAACACTCTGCATCTAAACCAGCTTCTGTTCTCTGATAAATACCCACTGACTCATATGGAGAGTATAGTACAGCCCAGTGGGATTTGTCCCAACAAGTACATTTGAAGAGAAAGAACATTTAAGAACGAGGTTATTCATTTACCTTTGATAAATGTGTCAGACATTTTGAGGTAGGGATCGCATTCACTTTTTTAGGGGCATGAATACAAATTCTACTTGCATTAAACTCTGTTACAAAAAACTGTTGAAATTGGAAGAGTTTGGGAGCTGCCCTTTTTATGGAGTACTGTGCAGTGCAGAACTTGCCAAAAACTAATGGATTGTTTGCAGGAAATTAGAAGTTAGAGTACATGAGTCAGTCTACTTCAAGGATGAACAGTTTCCACTGATCTTAAGTAATGAATGCCAAGACCTAGAGACAGTACAATCAGCTGCAGCAGTTTCCTTCAGTTGTTTCATGTAGGCACTGTAAAGGATTCTGTGTTCAGCAGAGTTCTCCTTGTCTTTTAGTTCATCAGGCTTTGAAAGAGTTAGCATATGTTGTTGTTACTGTCATTAAAACCTGTGCAGAAGAAGCAGCAACGCAAGGACTTTTATTTTTGCTTCAAAGCAATTAGTACAGAGTATGGGCTAGAATGTGCAGTTTCAGGGGTTTCATCTGCAGAAAACAACCATCTGCTTTTGTAATGTCAGTCTCCAGAAAAAGAGAGCATTGTTGCTTTATTCACAAGTGATGTATGTTATTTTCACACTTGCTTCTCAAAGATACAAAAAAACCTGGTGTGTACAAGGATTTTGATACGTTTATTGAAATGTGCCTGACAGATAAAAGACAAAGTAATTTTAATAGTTTTGACTTGTACCACATCCTATACCCAGAGCATATTTGCACAGCACTGCATTTTATCAGGGTACTAAGTGGATGTAACTCTTTGTAGGAAAATTCAGGAAAAGAATGAGGTGTTCCTGTATGTGCACGTGGCTCAGACTTCCTTAATGTGAATTTTTTTCTTGATGTTTGTGTATGTAAAGAGTGGTTGAGGGTATGCATGTCCTTGTAGATTCTTTACTCAGTTCTATGCTCTTGCAGCAGGAGTCCTGCTCCTCGGTTTGTACCAATAGTTGAACCTTCTGAGCATTTCTGAGTTGGAGAATCACAGTGTGTACCAGAGCCTTGTGACTTTGGGTTCATACAGGCAGTGTGATGCGGGAGGATGATGTGTCTCCATCCATTCGCAGTTGCTCGTGCAGTCTCACTGCTGAGCTACAAAGATTGCTGTATGCCTGGAGTTACAGAAGCACAGAATGGCTGAGGTTAGAAGGAGCCTCTGAAGGTCATCTGGTCCAGCACTCCTGCCCAAGTAGGGCCAACTAGAGCCAGACCACATGACTTAAATATTTCCAAGGACTGGGACTCTACAGCCTCTCTGGACAATCTGTGCTAGTGCTTGGTCACTCTCATGGTAAAAATGTTTATCCTGATGGAGATGGAATCTTACGTGTTTTAGTTTGTGCCTATTTTCTCTGGTCTTATCACTGGGCACCACTGAAAAGAGTCTTGCTCTGCCTTTTTTACAGCCTCCCTTGAGAAACTTGTGAACAATGATAAAGATCCCTGAGCTTTCTCTTCTCTCAGTTAAACAGTCCCAGCTCTCTCAGCCTTTCCTCATGAGAGTTGCTTCAGCTATTAATTATCTCTGTGGCCTTTCACTGGACTCCATATGTCTCTTGTACAGGAGCACCCAGAGCTCTGCGTAGTACTGCAGGTGTGTGAAAGTGCATATGCAGAGCTCTCTCCAGTGTCCCCACTGCTTTTCCACCATGCACAGCATCCATGCAGCACTTCACTTCAGGTGTAGCTTGGACAGGAGTATGGACATGAGATTTTAAGAAAATTTGAGTATGTTGCCATATGAAATGCATATGAAGTTGGCCAAATGTTTCTTGGTGAGATTTAGTCTGAGTAAGCTTAATGTTAATTGGAAGGAGCGATTAACAACTTTCTCAAATAGAGAATAGTCCTGGATCAGGAGGAAAGAGGTTTGTTTTTTTTTTTCTCTTTTTCCCCTTCTTTCTTTTTTCTTCAGCTGGATGGAAACATGACTGTTTTCAAAGCCAACTAGAGCATTTGCTTACTCAGTATAACATTTTGTTGCCAAGTCTACTGTTTGGCTCTGAAAATCCCACCTTGAACGTACCCACCTAGAGCACTCATCCTAAATAATGGCTACAGAATCAGCTGTATTAATTTACATACATGGACCCCAGTGCGATATCTGTTCCCTTTACACCAAAAAGGTAAGTGTTTACTCTGGGTGTGTCGTTGGAGAAGACCATCTAAAGGCTCCAGAGAAACCTTACAGTTTCAGGTCTTGAAATAAAAGCTGAATTACACTATGTGGTATAATTATCCAAATAGGAATGTTAGATTTCAATTTCTTTTTTAAATTTAGTATTTCATTTATTTAGCATTTTTTATAAATAACAACTCTCTCTTATATCTGCTATTTAACATGAAAAAAGTCAGACGAAGGCCCCATCTGCTTAGCACTTGCTGGCCATAGATGTACAGATACAGACCAGTATGGAACACATATGATGGCTTTTCAAAATGCCCTGCCAGCCTCCAATAATTTGTGATTGGCAACTCTTTCTATGTACGTTTACTAATCTTGTCTCCCAGTATTTTCTTGGGTGAGTTTTCCCATTTGGCCTCTGTCCATGTGATGGTTTTGGTACCTTTTGGCAAAGGTTCCTGCATTAGATTTCGATATTTAATTACTGTGTGCCTCAGTTTCCAGATATTTGAAATGGAGCAGTGACAGGGATTCTATTTGAGAGACCATTTGAGCTTTGTAGATGAAAAATGTTAAGGATTATTAAGTGTGAATGTGGTGAAAGGCTTAGCAGACAGGTGTGGCTTAAAGAAATGGTTTGAAATCCAGTAATTCAGTTCTAGGTTTAATTGAAAGTTGTAATCCCAGCAATTGCTGACAACGTCTTCTAGGATTTAAATCTAACACACTGAAGCGTGTAATTTAAGGCTTTACAGAACAGTGTTAGTGCATATACGCTTATCACTCAGCACGTGTTAGTATTATTCCTGTGGAATGCTCTTAATTAAAATCCAGTAGTTGGATACAGTGCATTTGATGCTTACTATCATGAGTGCTCAGTACACAGAAAAGTAAATTTAAAGTAACAATCATTTTTCTGAGAGGTACAATGTAATTGACAGACACTTTTGACAATGATGTAACCATTACCATACAGGGTCTTCAACAAGAGCTTCCTTGTTGATCAAATGATTTCTGTTTTCCTTTTCCAAATCCTAATACTAACTTTGTATGAGGAAAGGGGCTTTAAGTTGATGCACAAGAAAACAGGATACTTTTTTCAGCAGAAAAGCCACTAGGGCATGTCTGGTTTACACGCTGTACTCTGACATCTCATACTTGAAAGCTCCATGTATTTTGAAGGAGTTACACTTAGAAAATCTCTTGATAAAGTGTTGATTCCCCCCCCCCCTTTTTTTTTCTCCCAAGGGGAGACACACACTGAAATAAGTATTTTGTGATATAACACTGCTTCTTTCTAAAACACTGTGTTGGGATTGGTTCTCTTGGCTGGTGTAGTTGGTGCTCAGTAGATAGGGTTAATTGTTTCAGTGTGAGCAACTGATGTTTTAAGTATGAATTCTAACTTTTTGACCGCATTAATCACAAAGCTGCCTGACCTATCTTGCTTACTGTAACACTGCTGCTTCTTTTTAATTGATGAGTCATGAGCACATATTAAACACAGTCTCTTTAAAAAATAAAAAAAAGCCCTGCTTGCATTTTAAACAGATTTTGTAAGCTAAGAATTTAGCATATGTATGCAGCGGACTTGTGATATAATAGCTTCAATGGAAATTAGATCAAAATTAGAGTAGACTTTGAAAAAGGGTTGAGGGCACATGTTTCTGGGAGTGGCTGGAAGAACTTACTGTAGGGGAAGGTTCAGTCGTGTGTGCGCTCTACCTAGAGACCAGACAGGGTGGTGTTTCTTGTTAAAGCAAGATGTAGAATTTAACGCAAGGAACCAGTGAATATGAAAATTAATTTTTGTGTTTACCCAAAACCAAAACATCCAACTATGCTCTAATTAATTTTCTTTGCTTTGCCTTCCAAAAATATTTTTAGAAATTAAATAAAAAGCATTAAAGTATTTCAGTAAACCAGTTGGTTGATTTTGGGAATTTTTAATGCAACTAAACTTTTTGGGGAGAAAAATGCCCCTTCTTGAGGACCAAAACCCTGCCCGCTGTTGCAGCCAGCACTGATAGGGCTGCAGAGCTGTTTATCTGACTCTGTGCACAATAATCGCAGAGTTAGAGCTGAGAGAAGGCTGAACAAAGAGCAATGTCAAGATTTAATTCTGTCTGTTGTTCAGTTCAAAACCAAGTGTGTTTTGAAGTCCGTACCCTTTTAGATGTCTAAAAGTATTTAAGTCCTGGGTGTTGGTGGAGCTGTTTTGCTTCACGGCATGGTATGTGCTGCCGCCTTGCATTTCAGAGCACTTCACAGGACTGCAGTGAATTCTGGCAGTGCCATCCATGGGTTGCAGTTCCCCTGTGGTGGGAGGGGAAACTGAGGCACAGAGCTATGGTGTGACTTGTGGTGCACAGGGTGCAGCCAGCTCCAATGCTTCCTCTGCTGTTTGGTCTTTCTGGATCACTCTTTTCTCCCTACCACCTTCCTTCCCCTCTTGCCAGTTATTTCGTTCCTGTGTTGCTGTAGCAGAGACCAGCAGTGGCTGCTGTTAATTTATCTAACAGATAAGAAATTGTGGGTACAATTAACAAAGGCTTTCTTTGGTTGCATTCACTCTTACCCCTCCCCACTCCGTTTTCTTCTAATTCATGGTGACCCTTCTTTGACTTTTATTACCTTTTAAGAAGTGGCAGGACCAGGCTGTTAAGTTAAAGTGAATTATGAAATACTTAACCCTCTTGTCCCCCTCCTGAAGCGCCAGCCCCACGCAGCAGTTACACACAGAGGCTTCTCACGGAAAATTTGAGAGGGCATTTTTATGTAGAAAAATGTGACATGTAAGTTTTTGTCTCCAGGCTGGATTGTGGCATGTGCAAGATACAAGAGGGATAGAACCAGAAAATTAATTTCCTCGCCCTCCGAATCCCTTGTGTCTCCAGGAGCTCTTAGTTTTGCCATTTTAAAAATGCATTTTGGATAAAAAGTTACACTGCAGGGCTCCACACTTTATTCAAGGAGTTAAAAGTCTGGAGCTGTGCTTGATGAGCCAGATGGTCTTTAACAGTAACATTGTTCATATTGTTTAGATTATCCTGTTGCAAGTACAGTGCCTCGTTTACCTTTTATGGAAGAAAGTGTGGAAAATTGACCACAGATGTAAGTAACCAAGAATGATGGCTGAGGCAATTCTTACCAGGCCTCCCTCTCTAACACGCCTGATCCTGCAGATAAAAATAAATAGAGAAATGTGAGGCAGCATGAGAAATATCTAGTGTTACCTATTTAAGTGTTTAATTTGAGCTCTGTGAGCTACTAAAATCTTTATTTTCTTAGACTGAGATTTCTTCATATTGAACTGGTTTCAGTCCCTCAGTATAGGCAGCCTGAATGTAGATTTTTATCCAGGTACTAAATAGCACATCATTATATATTTTTTCCATCCTGGTCGAAAAAAGGGGGGTGGTAGAAAGCCAACTACACTGACCTCAAACACAGTTTATGGTCCAAAAAATCTTCATGAGAAGATTGATACTCATTTTGTGCTGTAATGAGAAAGCACAAACTCCCCATTAATATTGATTTGATTGGTATCAGAAGCAAAGGCTGTACCAAATTAATTAGAGGTAGCTCATTGTTACTCCTAATGGTGGGCTGCTGAGTTTGTGAAGCACCTTGTAAGACAGTTCCAGATGGAAATAAACTTTTTTAGATAGGTATCTCCTTTGTGCAGTGTCTGGAATTGGAAGGCTTGGTGCTTAAACAGAACAAAGAGAAAATGCTGCAAGTGAAAGCAGTAAAGCCCTGTTGTATAAAGTCCTTTTTGTCTCCTGTCACTTTTCTTTCTCTTGCTCATTTCCTTCCTCTTATTAGGAGCTGCTGTCAAACTGCATTTACTTGTGGCAAGTGGTTCCCTTCCGAGCCCCTAAGCTGATACCGCCACATTTGCATGCAGGTGCTACTGTGGTGGAGCACAGTCTCTCGCCTGCCCTTTTCCCCCTGCCCTGGCAAAGCAAAGAGAGCTGTAATTATAAACCAACAGGTTTACTGTGTGGGGGCCCAGAAACTGGGAATCTCCTGTTTGTTCATCAACATGGGTTGACTGGTTGGTACTTTTTAACAAGGTGGTAGATTTCTTTGACTGTTAAAGGCAACATCTTTCCTTTATTACACTAAGCCTTGAGTGATGCAGTCAACAATTTTCTTTTTCTGGTTCAGTGCTTTTAAACTTAATTCTGACAGCATTGGTTTCTAGAAACATAGGCTGTCAGATTCTCGTTCTAATATGTTGTAAAGACTTCTTAAAAGATTGTCAGGAAGAAGTGTTCTACAGGAATCACAGGAGGTTGCAGATTATGCGTAGAACTATGCATTCTAGGATAGAACGTGAAATCAGCAGTTAACATGGGAAACAGGCTTCTAAAGCAAAGTTCAGACAGTCATTTTAAGGTGACACTAAGTGGGAAAAGAGAGAGTTAATAGTCCTTCTCCTGTTTTTAATACCTGCATTCAAAGTGTGCTAAATTGAACTGGCCGCTTTTGGCGCCGTTTTTCATCATTTAACTTCTAGTTCTGCTCCCTGCAGGATCTGGAAAACAAGATCTATTGGACTTACCAGCTCTGGCCCTGTGCCTTCAGTTTTAGGGTGGAGAAGGGAGAGTCAGGAAAGCACAGGTGGGGAGGAAGTGGCAGCAGCAGCACCAGAGTGGAATAGTGAAGAGGCAGCAACGAGGCCTTGGAGGGGATGGACAACGTTGCAGGAGTATTCAGAAGGCGACCAACGTGAATAAGGATGAAGTATGTGAGAGGAGAGTGATGCTCTGGCCAGTGGGTGAAGCTTAGACAAGATGAGGGGCTAATGCTGAATGAGCTAAGCTTGTGTCTGGGGGCCAGCAGCCCTTGAGCGCTAATCCTGGTTCTGTTCTGAGACTGCATGCAAATTCTTTTTTTCTGTCCTCTTATCCCTAAGACACTGATAATGATAATCATTATCTGCATCCAAGTGGTGTCATGAGGCTTAAAGTGCCACTGTAATTCCTGGACGGCAGAGATGTGTTGACCTTCGTTGATAAGTGGTTACCTCAGTGGCAAATTAAAGTTTTGCTTTCTTTTCCTGTTAACACTGCAGGGCAACAACAGCTATGGAAAAGGTTTTGAACACCATCCTGGCTACTACAATAGACTTCTTAAGGGCAATTGGGCTGCACTAACAAAGGGCAGGATTTGCCTGATGTGCCCTGTTGTACTAATGAAAATGGAAACATTTGAAGAAAACCAGAAGCTTTCAGTTTGTTGATTGTATCTGGAGGCCTAACAGAGAAACTGGGATTAACTTGTTCACAGATGTAACATTTTGCAGCAGAGTTCTAAAACTGGTCCAGATCTGCAAGAGATCAGGTTTTGTGCCTGAGTTGATCATTCAGCAGGGGAGCCTCACCTGCTTTTTAACTCATTCAGACTAGAAATAAATACCAAGGTCAATTAAAGTCTGATTGTTTCAGAAAATATATTTAAAGCAAGTGTTTCCAAGGGTGAACACAGATTTCCATCTAGATTGAGCTGCCAGCGTATGATTCGTGAAACCCCAAAGATTTTCCATGAGATAAAGCAGAATGATTGATCACTGTTAGTGCTCTATAGAGAAATAAGATGGAGACATTTTCAGTTGTCTGGACAGGACCAGTTGAAGAGAGCACACAGGAAGAACAGTGCTACACAATGCAGTCAAAACTCTGATGTGTGAGATGCTTTGCTCCTGCTGTTCAGAAGCATGTGCTGAAGACACAGAACCCTATAGAATTTAACTGTGTGCTTTTACTCAATGAAGGGATTATTTGTTAAATTTTACAGGAAGAAGAGAAAGAGTGCTTAATTAGTTGTAGCTAACCAATACAGTAATTTATAACTTGGTCCTTAGAGGGTACAGACAATTTACCTATATCTAGATCTGTATTGTGGTTCTTACAGGCTTACATCACAAAGGAAACTAATGATCTTTTTCAAGTCAGTGAGATGTTCCTTGTAATGTTTCAGATGTTGTAGTACAGGTCAAATAGACTATAGGAAATACAGGTTAGTGGACCCAAAAACCCAACTAATAATGTTTAGAAACACTGAAAAATCGCCTCTTCTGCTACCTCTCTTCAAAGCAGACCTTGAATTCAAGTAGAGACCTGTAGGACATGGAGGGAAGTCTTAGGTCACCTAGATACTGACCATCAGATTTTTCCTTGAATGGACCTTGTGCTTTGAACCCTGGCATTACCTTTTCTGGGATTAAAATCCAGATTCCAAAAATGAAGAAATATGTACCAGGTGTACACAGTAGGTTGTGGAGTCATCTTTTATCTCACCATTCCAGAGCGTGCCCACGTAATAGAGGTGCTGTAAACTCTTGGAAATAGGCTGTCCAGTTCACTGAAGCTGTCATGCAATTATGTATCAGCCTGCAGAGGTCCAGAAATAATTCTGTTCAGTTTGGAGTTGCCTTAGTGGGAGTTAGCCACTGGTTCTGATCAGGAGGATGGCAGCAAAACAGTAATGTGTATACTAATGATTTTATCCGAAAAAATAATTGAAAGTTAGCTTACTGAATGTGGACTCAGAAGTAGTCTGTGTGCATGAAGAGTGAGAGACAATCTCCTTTTTCCCTGGTGCCTGTGTGGTATTTTGACTTGTTGCTCTTCATCTTTTTGTAAATGTAGCACTCCAGGGGTAAAGCCAGGCTGCAAAGGGATAGGGAGAGTGCTTTCTCAGTGGCATATAAGCCCTTGGCTCTCACAAGCATTACTTGTAGAACAGCAAAAGGTTTTCTGATGAACAGCACTGTATAAATACTAGATGCTTCTATTAAAGTGGTGTACACTACTACTTGTTTCTGACAGATATGCTGGGAATTTCCTTTTTCACAAACAATGCCTGTCTTGGTAGAAGCCTGTTTCCACAACTAAAACTAGTCATGATGACAGCATCGACCTAGTATGGTTCCAGGAATAACCTACACATCAGCTCTACTCTGCCAAGAACACAGAGACTGGCTATTGAGATCAATGGTTTTGGTTAATATGCACCACAAAGTAGGAAAAAAGATGCCTATACATTTTAGTTCGTAGATAATTATCAAGAAATTGTGTATGGAGAAAAATAATGCATGGTTGGGGAATAGAAATATAAGCCTTGAACTTCCTGTCCTGAAAATATAAATCACTGCAAGTTTTAAAGCACTTGCATGACTCATATATAGAGGTCACAGACCAAATTTGCTGATGGAAGCAGGATGAAACAAATTCGGCTGCATTTTTATGATATTTTTCCTGCTGCTCTTAGCTTTTTATTTACCCAAAGTAATACACTTTTCCAGAGAAATGTAACAGCTCCAACATATGGAACTGCTATCCAGTTCACTGCTTAGGTGCAAAACTGCATGGGAACAGTGGTGTGTCAATAAATAGCATACTGCATGTCAGGGAAAGTAGTCTCTCAGGATCCATATTGCCAGCTTGGCAGTATTCTAGAAAAGGAGACTGCAAGATGGAATTGGTATGTTAGTGCAGTTTAGTGAATAGGGCCCAGACTTAAAGGAAATCCAACTCCAGTAACATGGAGACTAAATGGAAGGCAGAGAGAAACAGGAAAGAGAGGCTTGTTAGTGTACAGGTCTATAAATCAAGAGGGTTTTCCCCATACTCTAGTGCAAACTTTGGGCCAATTCTGGACATCCTTGTAAATGCATATGCTGTAGTTTTTCACCTGAGAAACAGTATCACAATACTGAGTAAGCTATTTGGTAACCAATTGTGCTGGCTTTACTCTTGCTGAGTACTATTTTTGTGTCACAAGAGAAGTCAGCAGGAGTTATCATTTTGCTCTGATCTGCATGCTAGTTTTATGCTGCTGAGAGTCTGCTGACTGAGGTTGTTTCTGTATTTTCAGTAGCATTGATGAAGTTTAGATTTTGATCCAGCATAACTTGGAAAATGCAAGAGGAGAAATTCCTGCAATCAGTTTAAGATGTCAGCAGGTAACAAGTCAACAAGCCTGGGTCCAGGTGAAAGTTTTAGACTTGAGTGTGACTTTTAGTGGCAGGAAATAAGACTTGCTTGTTAGGAGAGAGAGGCTGTATTATTGAGCGTTCCAAATGATTTGATTTTGTGTGCATGTACAGTTGTATTAAATATTTTGTTTACGATATGAGGCATTAAAAAGTGTGTGTATTTGTGGGTATGACAGAATTCTCTTGTATATAACTCATGGACTTTGCAAGGTGCACTACATATAATCGTAACAGACTGGGGGAAGTGTTCTCTCTCAGGATCTTGTTGACATATTTGTAGCCACTTGTAAGCTATATTATAGGTGAACTAAGTCATGTCAATGTATTTTATTTTTGCCAACAGCCTAATTTTTTGCATTTGCCACAAAAGTCTAGTTGGAATTGCCCATTTTGAATGACATTTGTCAGCATTCACCTGTGTTATTTGGGAAGGCCACAGTTTGATAATTTGCACATTGAAAAATATAACTGGTACTTAACCTCCTCCCTTTGCATTACACAGGCTATTTGGAATTCTTTATTTCTGAATAGAAAGGGGAGGTTAAGTGTCATTCATACCCCCAAAGCCCTGATGCCACCCCCCTGAAATCCCAGATGCCAGCCTCATGCCATCCTTCTGAGAACTGGGGAAGGCATGAAGGCAGTTTGGATGCACCGTTTTCTGCAGTGCTGTTATATACCTAATATTTCTTGGAAACTGAGCATTTTATGTGGCTTCCACTTTGTATTATTCTTGTTTCTGCTTATGTGTAACGTACAAGCTGTATCTTCTCATCTTTCATTTATGTGATTCCTGGCATTTTAAATTCAGGTAGATTAGATTTAGACTTTTTGTAATGAATCTGCATCATTTTGTGTCCTGCATACTCCTGAAATAGCCTGGGGGAACCTGATAGACACAATTTGCACGTATCATTTAGAGGCATAAGAAAGCATATGATTGGTTTCGTCTTTCTGTTTGTTAGTTCTTTCCTATAATTCTAATTACCATTTTATTGTAGCATTACACTATTGAGGAAAGCATGATTTCTCAAAGCAGGATGCTTGCCGTTTTTAGAAATTGTGGTACTTAAAGGAAAACGGCTTGGAGGTCTGTTTTTGCAGCAGATCTTCTCCTGCTGATTCTAGTGGTAGCTCAGATCATAGTTTGCAAGGTAGAAACCTGTCTGACATATTTCAGCAACAGTAAGGTTAATCCATTTCTGGTGTTATTTCCTGACTTCAGCAGAACGTAATATAGGTAGGGTGCTTCTGTGCAGCACTGAGCTGCTGAAGAGCAGTTTGTGCAAAAGCAGAAATGGATGCTGATACTGCAATGCATTGCCTATGGCAAAGGATAAGGACTGACAAGATTTGGCAATGTTTATTACTGTGGTGGTGAGATGCTTGGAGTCTTCTACATGGCTCCCAGATCTCTGTCACTTTTGCACGGGGCAGAGTTAAAGGGACAGAAGCATTAAGGACCTGGCCCTGTAATTTTCCAATTGAAATCAATCAGTGTAAACACTAAGGCAAATTCTCTTCGGATATTAGTGGCTGTGCTTCTGTCGGCTCTAGTAAGGCTGTGCCCACTTGCAGTAGCTGAGAATAAGGCTGTTACTCCCCTCTCAGCCTTTCTGCTGATTTAACACAATTTTTTAAACATAAAAGTCTTGTTTCAGGTCTGGGTTGTTGGCTTATATGTTTAAATTGGAGACATGTCAGTCCTCATGTAATCAACACTTTGAAGAAGATCCATGAATGAGGTTAGGTAAAAATTCATTTTTTTCCTACTACTCTCTGGGTTTTCTCAGAACCTAGATAATTTTATCCCATCTGCATCAAACATGCAGGTAACTTTAGAATCCTGCATCTGTATTTTTTCTAGGGCAGCAAAATAAAATTACAAATGACAGTAATTGACATTACATGCTTTAATTAAATTTCCTCCTCTGTGAGCCAAAACCTTTTAACCAAGTATTGCAGTGCTATTTCTGTATTTATTTGTTACATGGGTTAATGTGCTATGTGGCAGATACGGTATTTATCCATTTTCACAAATTAAGCTATCAGTGTCATGTTGCCTTTGAATTGTTTCCTGTATGGATGGCCAAAATAGCTTGAAAAAGACTATAGCCATCCTTGGCTATACTTCTATTTTCACAAAGCTGAAAACTGTGGGGTTGTGAAAGTCTGGATCCAAAGCATCTTACCAATGTGCTGTTCTTTTCCTGCAGTGATCTCTGCTAAGGGGAGGGGGAGGTGCACAGGCTTTTTGAATGATGGTTTTGTTGTTGTTGTTAGATTACAGGAATGAGAAATTAAGTCCCACTTGAATTTGTGTTTGTGGTGAGTAGAAATGGATTGCAGAGAGTATGATTAGAAATTCTCTACTTGGTCCCCAAGCTATACACTTCACACCTGCTACTGTCAACTTCTTGCCGTGTTACACCTTCTGAGAAAGCAGCTCTTCTTTAGCTAATTTATAGCTTTCTTACTCTACTGTAACTACACCTATTAGAAATGTACCAGGACATGATCTTTTGGCTGTAGGTACAAAAACTTACCATAAAAAAACCCACTAACTTTTCTTTTCTTTCACTACTTTCTTATAAAATAGCTATTTTCTGCATGCAGAAAAGTGCCACTTTATAAATAGTCACGTATAAAATAGGTTGATTTGAACATGTAGGTTGCTCTGGCTTCAGACTCTGAATTTTCTCAACCATCTTCAGTGCATCCTCCTTGATGTTTCAAGTGGAGCGTGGTTTTCCTTTAGCAGGATTGCCATAATAACTATCTGGGACGTGTATGGTTCTATTCAGAAATTAAGAAAAGGAAAGCTTGGTACAGAATGGGCAGCTTAGTATTGTCCTGTAATTGAATACTATTATTCAGCAGTTCAGCGATCCAGTTTCTGAGTTCCAAAAAGCAGTGGGACTCCGGGAATCAGAATGGGGAGTCCCATTAGTACTTGTGAGTACAGCATGAAATAGGACTGTTGGTGGGGGAGCACTGCACTTAGGAGTAACCCAGTTGCTGCAGACCAATGTGTATCGGAGATCCCATAGAACTGGCAAAGACTGTGGTTTCAGGACAGTTGTGAGAACTCTGTGTCTTTTTCTGCAAGGAATCACATCTGATATGAAACCTGGGTGAGGAGTGTTGTGTAGCACAGCTGAATAATCCTAAACTATAAATACCTCGCAGTTCTCCATCCTTGCCTTTTGGCACTGGTATTTTAAATGAAGGTCTATTGGAAACTCGAAAGGTAACCACTTTCCACGACTTAGAAGTGAGCCAGGGATGTGTCACTTCCCTCATCCTGCTCCAAGTTGAAATAGACGCTTAAACATTTTATAGCTTCTGAAAAGTTGTAGTCTGTAGAAAACTTCATAGCTATTTGATTTTTAGCAGAGTAAGTAATTGCTTTAGATTATCTTTTCATTACTGTCCCTCTTTGGCAGGACCCAGAGCCCATAAAACTAGCTCATTTACCAGTAGTTTATTATTCTTTTGATGGCTCATACCTCTGCTTTCCTCTGCTTTTTAGCTTTTTATATGCTTTTGCCTGTTTAGGCTTAATCCTCATTCCATGTGAGTCTTGCAAATTATTGCAGTAGGGAAGTATTTCTAGAGAAAGGAGTACTGTGGTCAGGAGTTGAATTTGGTAACATCACATGTACATCTCAGTTCTAGTAACAGGATTCAAGGATTCTGTAGCTCTTGTTGACCAACCTTTTGTTTTAACCCCCTCCAAAAAAAAAAAAAAAACAAACAAAAAAAAAACAAACAAAAAAACAACGAAAAGGTAAATTTCATTTCCAATATTGCCATGTCTGTGCCTTACACCTTTCTTATGCTGTGGAGGGAATCGTGACTTTGTTAAGTAGCATGGGGAAAAAGTGCAAGTTACCTACAACAGGAACAGACTGATACTGGTAAAAACATGCTGTTTGAGTGGTTTATATGACTGATAACAAAAGCACACAGTCAAAATTACATTCCAGCATTCAGAATGCAACTTACCAAACTGCAAAAAGCAGATTTAGTTTCTTTTGCAGATGGTCTACGAGTCTCATGTGGCATCATATTAAATTATATAGGCAGTCAGTCACTTGTTCTGAAGCGATGCTCTGAGCCGAGAGTTGTGATGTGCTTGGACCATTCTGTTGGAAAACAGACTCTAAAGCTAATATAGCTTCTCTGCAGAGCAGCAGCAAAGCGGCCTGCAGGGCAACAATGGGCTTCAGACCCCTTATAGACTGCAGGTCTCCCTGAGATGCACTATGAGGATGGCCCAGCCACCCTGCAATGGGCTGTGGAGCATTTTGCCCTAAAGGTAGGAGACTAGACTGACTCAGTTATTTTTCATTGTTGTTTCTGTGATACTTCAGGAGTATTGTTTTCTGATCTTGTATTTTTGGAATGGTAGTTATTTTTGTTCTGTGATAATTTGAAGATAAGAAAGGGAGGTTTTCTTCTTCCCTTTGTCAGACTTGTTTTTCCTGGTTAAAAGAGGAATACAATAGTTTGTTAATTTTGAAAACTGTTCCATGAAAATATTTCTGCAATATGAGATAGAATTATATGTTTCATCCTAGTGGTATTTCATAAGAGTATGTGTTTTCTATTAACTTTGTTTTGATACAGATTCAGTCCTTTAGTAGTACTGGATCTAGTGTGAAAATAGTGATTTTAATGTTTTGAATTTCCAGTCAGGGAAAATTGTCATTTGAAGTCAAAAGCATGCTTGAGATAGCAATTTTCTGATGGGCTATGTATGATGCAGTAGGTAAGTTTTAATATTCATGTGTATTAAAATGAAATTTTTTAGTACCAAATACTTCCTAATAGGAATATTAGCATAAACTCATTTATGACATCAACAGCTGAAGGCTGCAGATTATTCCTGGGAAACTTTGAATGTGTTAGTACTATGGAGTAAAACCCATTTAAAGTTATTTACTTGAATGATTCAATTGCTATTTTTGGTGTGTTCACCTGCAAAGCAGCAAATACAGCCACATCTACTATTGGTATGAATATTTTGCATACTAGAATTGATATATCAGGAATGACAGCAACCTATGAAGTGGATTTAACAGGTAGAAGTTTACACAGTGGTGTTTCCCATGTCTGACAGTGTTTGACAGGTGGTAGCAACTGCTGCTCCAAGCTTACAGCTTGTTTGAAATTTCTTGGAAAAGAGATGCAATGCATG
Organism: Psilopsiagon aurifrons; assembly: GCA_025447955.1. Taxonomy (NCBI): domain Eukaryota; kingdom Metazoa; phylum Chordata; class Aves; order Psittaciformes; family Psittacidae; genus Psilopsiagon; species Psilopsiagon aurifrons. Next base: position 43,057 of record JAOEHY010039159.1, read on the forward strand.
TGTAGTTCAGAGCTGTGGATTTACCGTTGCGTTGATGGTGCTTACATTGCTTGCAGTTTGTTTCCTGATAAGAAATACGTGAACACCGTAGTCAGTTGAGCAGTTCAGTAAGCTATGTTTTTTTGAGGCAGGGCATTTGTAAGTTGGAGCAGCTGTCTGAGTTTTTTAAGGAAACGAGCAGTCAGGAATGTGCAGGAGGGTACCAGGCAGTGCCTGTGAAGAGTAAGGCGCAGGGCTGGGTGAAAAGTCATTGCTACTAGTTACATCAAAACAAGGATGTTCTCTTAGCTATGGTAATGGGTTTGGAAACAAAAGATACAAGAATTCCTGTCCATGCTGTATCAGGCTAAGTGTAACATTATAGACTGTATTTTTAAGTGCCTAGCTTCTATTTTGCAAGTGCAATTTGTGCCTTCAGAAAGGAAACATGTAAATATATCCTTTAATCTTGTAGTGCGTCACTTTCTATGCTGCAGAATGGGGATAATGCTGTTTTCTTCTGTTGATGGGAAGTTAAATGAATTAATTCTGATTAAGGGATTTGAGAACATAGGCTGGAAAGTGTTGATTTATTTCCTGTGTAAAATGAGAACTAATTCTGCTTTCCTAAGCTGAGCATAGTTTCCAGTTTGTGCTACCAAAGTCCTGTCTTGCATCATGCTCTTGTACTTCTGTGCAGATGTGTTTTAGGAGAATACCACAGCCATACTGTTGATCACAGCACATGGTGATTTATGCCAGCTGATCAAAGTCCTCCCTCTACTTAGGGATTGCCACAGCCCTAATGTAGTCCTCTCAGTCCCTGAAATGACCCTACGTGCTGTATGGCTGGTAGGAACAGCAGGGCTTTCGCTCCTCAGATGTGCGTCTTGGTAAGTGATGCACACTGATATGAAATAAGGATGGTGAAACGTGTTTACCTTTTCTGTAGTCTTTTCTGTAACAGTCTAAGCCTGAAGTTTTTCTGCTGTCAAATGCACATTACCTTCTACATTGATGTCCTGCGTTCAGCAGTAGCAGTCATTTTTCTTTTTCTTAGTAGCTGGTGCAATGCTGTGGTTTTGGCTTTCAGCCTGCTACTGCAAAACCCAGGACAATTGGTCAAGAGAAGCCCCCAAAGGGTATGTACTCTTCAGTATAATAAATGATGTATTTGTGCCATTTTAATGTTTCATTTTGCTATCCTCACTAAATTCCAGCCCGTTTGCTTTAAGAATGTAGGTGGGTTTCTGTTGATCCAGCCAAAGCCACAGCCTCATTTTATCATGTTGAAGGTCTGTCTAGATCCCAATTCCCTGATTCTGTCCTTGACAAGAAACTTAAATTCTGTAGGACACGCTGCAGAGACTTCTAGAAACCCATCTGTTAGACACAAACACTGAAGTAGCAAGAAGTCGTGAATCTTTAAAATGGAGAGGAAAAAAGAATTAGATACAGCAAGTCAATTCTCATTTGTTGTACTGAGTCTGAAAACCACTGTTAGATGCTCAGCACTGATGCAGAAGGTAGCAAAGCATGGACTGCAAACCACTAGTTGTGCAAGTAGATAATACATTTGTATATTTGTATCCATTATTATTTTAATTTCTGAGGGTCATGCTTTTTTTTTGTTTGCTACTTGTCCAGCAACCTGGTGTCACCCTCAAACTTTAACTTGATTGACTTTAATACCAAAGAAAGATCTTCAAGCATGAGCAGCTCTCAGAAGATACTTAAGTGGGTTTTGTTTCTGGTTTTTGCCTTCTGGGATGTAGAAATACTTGGCCATTTACTACAAATATTTGATCCTTTGTTACAAAGTCATTCCTTTAAGATGACCAGATGCTTACATTAAAACACAAGTAGCTCCAAGAAGTACAGTTTGAAAATAGTGGCCGTGTGTGATACATAAACCAATCTACAGTCCCTGAGAAAGAACTGTAACTTTCCAGTAAATGTAGTAATTTTTCTAATTCTTCCAAGAAGTAGTAGTCATCTAGATTATTGAGGCACAGTGGATCTGACACTTAATTTTTTCTCCTTCAAAACCAGGGTTTATACACACAAGAAGAAAAGTGGAAGAAATTCAGGAAATCCTCCGCTTGCTACTAGTATGCCCTCGCATTCCTGAGAACTATTTTTGGATTTTCTCTTAGGAATAGCTAGAACTTGTCGAGCTGGGAAAGACTGCTTGGAACAAATCTTTGGTTTTGTCTTTTCTGCATGAGCACCCCTTGTTGATGTTGGAATAGCTACTATTAGCTGGATGGTGGTGATTCAGAGAACCAGGCAAGTCAGTCATAAAATAAAATCAGCTTCTCCACTCCACAATATTTGGGAAAAACTCTTGCAGCAAGCTGGTGAGCATATAGAATGAAGTTGCCTCTACTTGCTTTGGGTTAGGACTGCACCAGACGGTCTGTCTGACTCTCTTCTGGATTTTGCTACCTCTGGGTTTATTACAATTTGTGAAGTATCAGTGAGGAGGGTACAGGCATTCTCTCTTCTGTCTCCATATATCCCAGAGCGCTCCATGTAGTTCTGAGGTATCTCAATAAATCTCTCCAAGTATCTCAGTAAACTGGAAATCTTAGCTGTCAAAGCATTTGTTTCAGTAAGATGTTTTGCATTTAGGGATACCATGTGCAGACCATTTAATAAACTCTAGGTGTCTGTTGCACAGAGACCCTACCAGAGTATCTTAGGCTGTTTGAGGAGTTTTTAGGCTGGGATTACATTCAGTGCAGCACATTTTGATAAGGGCTTGGGATGGTCACAGTATTTCTTATATGCATAGTTTGTTCTTCAGTGGGGAAAAAAAGTCATTTTCATTTGAATGCTTGTCTGTGTTTGTTCCCAACACTGGTTTTGTGTTTTGGGGCGTTTTAGTGGTATTTGAAGCACTCCTGTAGGGTGACAGGCTTGTCAAAACATCTGCAGATACTGCTTATGTATTTTGAAAGATGTGTTGAGAGAATATGTTGAAGGAATGACTGGAATGACTGGCATCTGTGTTAGCTTGACACTGCAACACTTGCTACCTCTCAGAAACTACAGGAAAATTCTGAGAAAGAACCTTCATCCCAAATGAAATGTGAAAGCATGTATGGTTTAATGAAGCTACTTGGGAGATGGCAAAGAAAATCACATGCACTTTCTAAAAGGGCTGAGTTTGCTCCCTGTTTTGTTTTTTACCTACTCAGACCAGACATCTGTCAGTCTAAGGAGGGTCTTTTTTTGCTGCTAACTGTAAAGAAGAAAGGAACAGCAAGCTAGTCACTGCAGTACTTTAGAGTAGTTTTGGACTTTAAAGAAAGTTCAAGGCAATAAACATTTAATTTGTATTGCATACATGAAAATTAAATTATGGCATTTCTGCCATTCTTTTTGTGAGCAGTGTTTCACCCGTTCTTTTTGTGTGTATGCCATGTTTGGTTTACTGGAGAAACAAGAAAAGAAAATAGATTCTTTTTTGGAGAATGGATACTAATGCAGTTACATTAAAGGCAGGCACATTGTTGTCAGCCAGTTTGCATATTTATTTACTTTTACAAATGGTTGGCTCGAAGTCAGCAGTTAATGGAATGAGAATGATGTTCCTGTACAGATCATTTCCTGAGAAACAATTTCAATTGCAAACATATCTCTGCTTTTCTTTCCTCATTTGTTATGTCTTGGAGAATAAATTGGGAGTAGCATTTACAACTTCAGGTTTATGTTCTGAAGACAATTTTAACAGTCATCCCCACATAAAAAGGCTCCTTTGTAGTTGCAGACATATGTTTATGATGTTTTGTGCTGTGAATATCAAATTTCTGGTGGACACTGTGTCACACTCTGCAAACTTGTAAACATCTATAAATCCATTGGATCATTTTAGTACCATGTGTAATGCAGATTTATTGTCTTTTGTGTGGATTTCTTTTGTTTTGGAGTTAAAGCTGAGCTGCTAGAATCCATATTGGATGAATTATGTATTCAAGAAAATTAGACCATTTTAGATTAATATTTTCTTTTCGTTTGTGGACTTATAAGATGCACACGCACAAGCGTTAGAAAATAACAATTGGATGGATGGCCCAGAAAGCAATTGCATAAGTTTTGAATAGTATAATTCTGTAAAAACTTAAACTAGGACTATCTGAAAATGCTTCTGCTGATTGTATTTTTTCCTCTCATTCTTTCACCATCTCAGGTGATTTGAATCTCTTTTTAGATTTGGCAGTGCAAATTCAGACTTACTCCACTGGAATTATGTTGGGGTATCAAACTGAGGTATGTGAGGGGGAATAGAATTGAAAGTGAGTTGGTATAAACTGGCATAAATCCACTGAAATCCGTGCAGATACAGTCATTGATGCTCAAGTCTGCATCCCAGACTATCAAGTCAGTGGGAGTAGTAAAGCTGCTCTGGTGCATAAGTGGTTACAGAGGCAAGCCAGCAAGGTCATAAGCATTTATGAGAAATTTGCACCCAGTGAAGAGAATATGAAACCAAAACCAATTCATCTGCATTTGGCTCAACTCTGAGCAAGCATCTCCTGCTACAAATGTCTTATTGAAAATCAGCATTTTTCTAGACTGACTGTTTAGAAAATTCCTGACTGCAATATCAATGTATGTAGCATAAGCACGCATGTTTGAATGTGGGTGTATATACAAATATCCAGTGTTACTCTGGCAACATGATGTCTGCAGCTAGCCTTCCAAACTGTGCTTGTTCCAGGGAAGAGTAGCTTAAAGTATGGCACATAAAACTACTGTCTACCATAGAAGTTTACAGTATCAGGTAGTTTGTTGTTTTATAGGAAGCTTGAACTCCTGGAGTCCTGTGAATGTCAACAAATCTCAGCTTCCACCAAAAAAATCAAACCAAACCAAACCACCACGAAAACACACCCTTTCCCCTCTCCCTCAATCCCCCTAAGGCCAAAACCAAAGTATCTGCAGCCTTGAAAGTGGCAGAGATGACCTTGAATGGAAAACCCTTATGTTAAGAACAAAAGACAGTTAAAGAACTGCAGAAGCATGTATGTATATATTTATGTAGGTGTACATGCGTATATTTAAATCTTCTGGTTTTGAAAGATTGAGGTTAGAAGCAGTGTCATTGTGGTCCTCCAGTATTAGGGTTTGGTTCTAGTTAATCACAGACTTTCAGAATCGATCTGTTAGTGTTGCAGCGCTTGAGTAATTTTAGTTTTGTAAGTAAGGAATCAATTATATGGAAAGACATGGCTGTAGCATTCAAAAGAGACCATTTAACATTACATCTTGCTGTATTTATTTTATGATTCTTTGGATAGATATGCCAAAATACATCTAAACCACAGAGAATGCGTTGGGTGATACAGCATTTCTGAGCTCAGTTAAATAATTAGATGTGTTTTATTCAAATCAGAATAATGTTAAGCCCTGAATACTAAGCAGGGCAGCGAAAAGCCTTCAGCACAGAAAATAAACAAGTAGAAAACCCAAATGAAACTGTCTGCTAAATACAATGTGGAGCAACAGGCTGCATGTTCTAGAGGAATTAAGCCAATTTAAACCGTATGGGCAGTACTCCACTTTCAGATGTGCTTGACGTCCAATAGTTTCAATGGCAGTTGGATGCACGCATCAAAGGGCAAAGTCTGGCTCAGAGCACCCATGTGGATTTGATAGCATAGGTTTATGACCTTGTAATCCTATAGCATCTAAAGCAGTAAGAACTCTATCCAGCTTAAAATAGCTGCTGTAGTTGCTGTTGATACAAGCTTGTGGGCTCCTCAGCTCTGGGGCCAAATTTGGTGCTGGCATGATAGGAGGAAGTCTGTTGACAGCTGATAGAAATGGAGTTGCGCTTGATTACATCGTAACAAGGTTGGCGTGTGAAGCTGAATCAGAAGTCTAAGCAGAAGTGACCATTCCTTATCCAGAGTTAAAACTGGGACTTTCACACTGCAAATCCATGAAGATTTGTCTGGTCCATGTGTAGCTCAGTTGCTTTTAAGGGTCTTGCTTCAAATGTACATTCAACCCCCACTTCCACTCAGCATGGTGGCTATAAAAAACCCCACAAAGGACTGGGTTTTCCTCTTGCATCCAAAGGATGAGGTCCCTAATCTTGCCAATATAAGCACAGCGAGAACAAGCCCCGTGGTAGCTGACTTACGGGGCTGCATCTGGGCTGCATCAGAAGGTGGGAACAGAAAGGTGCTCTTAACTTAAATTGCTGGGGTTGTCCAGTGGCCAAGCATGCTCGATATCAAGCAGACAACTCTGTGGATACTGTCCTTCAGAGGAGCTGCCACAGACCTCTGTGCACTGGTCTGCCTCCTGGCAACCGCTGTGTAAATGAACTGCTGCAGCTGTGTCCCCTTCTCCCTTCCTGGATCTTTATGCTCTAAGGCTCAGAGTGGAGGTCTTACTGATGCTCCAAGTCCTCCTTCAAGGTATTTCAAGGAATTGTGTGATTGTATTTTAATTTTAGCTGCTGCAAAAACTGTCACAAACATGTGCCTTGTTTTCATTAAAATGCTAAATTGCTGAAGTGATTTTTATGAAAATTAATTTAAACAAATTAATGAAAAGCAGCTGAAAAATTGATTCGTCTGCTGAAACTGTGGTATGCAAACTCTTAACCTCAGTCACATTTTTGTGGTTCCTCTATAAACACCTAAGTGCATAATAGTGGTTGGTCATGGAACATTTTTGATGGAAATTCTTAGAAAGTGAGGCTATACTACATAACACATTTTCTCTGCATTTACATGCAACTTGTTATAATGCATATGTTCTTACATGCTCCTTTTAGTAGTATAGTAATACTACTGATAGTAATACTGCTCCTTTTAGTAATATAGTAATACTACTAATAATAATCTGTAGCTAAATGTTTTCATTATCAGGAAAGAAAGGAAAAGATGCTGTCAGGCTCAAGGTTTCTCCATCATGTTTTGTGCTTGTAGGGGACAGGAGGGCAGAAGGAGTCTTTATTACAGAACTAATACCAACCTTGGGCATGGTTGTGCATTGCAGAATGTAGTGGTTGTGGAGGAGCTGTCCTCTCTGGCAAACTGGATCCATCTGGGATCTTTGGATCCTCTGGAGATGTGTTGGGTAGGTTCTGCATATGGCTTAGGCAGGTGTGAGAGATGTATGTGAGTTGGATGACCTGCCTGGGGGAATAAGACCACACTTGTGCATACCTGAGAACAGCAAAGCAGCAGTTAGCCCCTGCTGTACAATAAACATAACACTTGCAGTGCATTCTAGAAGGGGTTGATGTATTAGTTTCTTGTGTTTATTTGTTATTATTTTATTTGTATTTTATGTACCCTTTCCTTGCAAGATATGGCAGGTTTTAGTTTGTTTTATTATCAGAAACTCTGCTAGTATGTTGAAGGTCATGTTATTAATAGTAATAGTTGTACATACTGGAGGACAAATCTGGGGAGGTTTAGTGGACCTAGCAAACAATGCCTTGAAAGGTCCACTTAATCTCCCTGGGAAGTGTCAGCAAGTTGTACCAGTGGGTTACACCTTGAGGAGGGAAGCCAAAAGCTTTTCCCACTGTCCTTTACTAGGAAAATGAGCTGACTGCTTCCCCTACTGTGACTTGCCCAAGCAAAGCAACCAGCCCTCTGGGATAGGACTGCTCAGTGAAGCCAGTTGGCTTGAACAGATCTCTTGCTATGCTCCCTCTTGGGATTGATGTGGAAAAAGAGCCCAAGTAACATTTTCTGCCCAGGAATCTCTGTGCGGAAGTCCTCCATGAACTAAACATTTCAGAATAGAAAGACCTGTGCATGCAAGTTTTCTAGCCATTGATGTTTATGCTCATAACCATAGTTAATAAAACCAGCAGTGATTTTCCGTAAGGAGTGCTATCAGTTCAAAAAAATGCCATTACATGTAAACAGTTCCTGAGATTGTACGCACTAGACCAAATTCATCCTTGCTATAACTCCTCAGAACTCAATGGATTTACATAAGGGATTAATTTGGTCCATTGCTCTTAGCCATCAGTTTTAGAGGATATACAACAATCGTGGGAACTATTATTGTCAGTGTTATTTTATGACTCTTTAGAGCTGCTCAATATTTGTATTTTACCAATACAAAAGCAGGGTGAGTGTGTGAAGTTAGTGTTTCTGTACTGAAGGTAGCGGATTTCCCAAAGTTACTTTTGTACAATTAAAAGTAAGCAGTCTTAACAGCCATTATTGCTATGAATCGTACATAGAGCCCTTTCAGAGAGGCTGCTCTTGAAACGTGCACAGGCGTTTCATCTGGCAGAGCACAAAACATTTCACAAAGCATAGAAAATATTTGGAAAGTTTTAAGTACTGTTATCACACCAACTGACTAATTATTGCAGTGTTCACATGAAACTTAGCTGTATTTACTGCACACAGGGATTTGAGGCAGAGAGGTAAAACTGTTTTCCAAAAGCTAACTTATGGGGAAGCCAAGGGGCCAAGAACAAAGCACAAGATCTCTACTGTCACTTTCTACTTTGCTGTTTTCTCCAAACCTAAATTGTTTCTGTAAATTACAGAATAAACTTGAGCAAAGCTTCAGCTAAGTAAAGCTGAAATGTTAGATGTTGAATCTGCATCTGCACATAAATCGTGTATTTTAGTTCATGTCAGAAGGTGCATACAGCTACCTGAATCTTCAGGACACATGTAGAATAGCTGAATTAAGTTACTTAAGTTTGAACTGGAACAGTTGTGTTAATGACCAGTTCTGTCAAAGGTCCATACGCTGGAAAATGAGTGGTCAGAGCAACATTACTTACTTGTCACACCTAGAATCATAGAATCAGTAAAGTTGGAAAAGACCTTCGAGGTCATCAGGTCCAACCGTTCCCAAGCACTGCCAAGTCCACCACTAAATCATGTCACTAAGGGCCTCATCTACAGGGTTTGTGAACGCTTCAGGGATGGGGATTCCACCACTGCCCTGGGCAGCCTGTTCCGAAGCCTAAGAAAATGGCTAAAGAAGAAACTAAAATCATGTCTTGAGTTGTCTTCTAAAAGGCTTTCTACATAAGGCAGTGAAACTTTTCCCTTGTATGATGTCAGGTTTGTATGGATTTCTTGGTCACAAAACAAGGTATAGGCTTGTCTAATCACCAAAGTGGCAATCCTCCCTGCCATAGTACTCTATATTCTTCTGTAGTGTATTGGCTTGTTTGTGTTTATTCTCTTCCCTTATACAGAGGCATGTTTGGGGAGTGAAGCAAGGGATTTGTCTTTGCAACCTATGAGGTAAGCAGAGGGATGAACTGTAAAAGTATGGAACCTGTACAGTACAGAACTAGTGGCAGGACTGTTTCAATGCTTCTCTGGATCGTTCTGTTCCTCTGTTCTAAGAGCATGTATTGCAAGACTGTTGTATTTTGCAGCATTAGGAGACTTTGGCTGAGTAGGAAATACAAGTCCATATTTCCTGACAACTGTGAGCATCTCCATCTGTGGATTACTTTACAGTTCCCACAACCAAGTTCCATCTCAACCTATGTCTGGACTCCACACTGAAGCAGTACTTTTGAGGCTTTATCATTTTACACCTGTGTCTTGCTGTTGTGGTATCTGCTAAAGAAAAAGCCAAGAACACAGGCCAGAAGCATCCTGCAGTCTGCTCCAGCTGCTCTCTGACCTGAACAGCAGAGATAGCCATGTGCTGCAAATAGTTCTATCAGTCTGGCGGCTCCTGTGTGGATATATAGCCAGACCCAGCTCCTCTCAAGTAGCTAAACTTGAAGCATCTCCAGAGCAAGGGTGACATAGCTGAAAGCAATAATCATTTCCTTCAGCTAAGATGATTCATTAGTGTTAAAATGTCAAGACTATTAAAATGCAAGTGAGACTTTCAAAATTTGAGGACAATGGGTCTTATCCTGGAAAAGACTTGAGGAAATTGTGTTGATTTGAGTACCATTATGCATGAAAAATATACTCGTACAAGTAAATTTTTGTTGGCTGGTCATCCTTTTTTTGTTAGCTGTATTTTATTACTTTAATTATACCTAATGGCTTACCTAATAGAGTCATGTTCTTATAAAGAAATTAAGACAATTAATGCTACTTTTAGCAAGAGTGAAATAGTAAGGAAAATTGAATTGAAATTTGACCAAGCTCTTCTTTTTTATTTCCTAGTATCTGAATTACAGGAAGAAGGAATAAATGCCATTAACTTACCTCTCAGTCCAATTCCATTTGAACTAGACCCTGAGGACACTATGCTAGGTAATTCATAACAATTTTACATCTCAACATAAAAGCTTGATGTAAAATTAAAGTTTCATGCCTGTAATAGTTTCTAATATCTTTCTTTAAAACCTTCCAGAGGAAAATGAAGTCCGAACAATGGTTGATCCAAATTCAAGAAATGACCCAAAATTGCAAGAACTAATGAAGGTACTGAAAAGCATGCAAACACTTTCAAGAAACTAAAGCTATTTTTAATGTTATCCCTGACTTTTTTTGTTTGAACACTTCAAAGTGTTGTTTAGATATTAATTAAATGAAACCAGGTTGTGCATACATCCCAGTGAAATGGGAAGGTCATTTGTTGGAGTATCTTTCTCTATATATGGCACATGGATACTTAAGGATTTGAATTAAAATCCTGAGTTCTTAGTCCCATCCCACCCCAGTCCTACGGTCACCCTGACTTCCCTTGTAGTCTTTGTGATTCTTGGTCATAACTTTAGCAGGAAGTTTCGTTACAACCAACTTCAAACCTTTGGATTCACAATGAAACGTTAAAATACTAGTGAAAGCGAAAGAGTTCGCTCCAGAAGGCACTGCATCAAGTTGGTGTTTGTCTAGATACTGTGGTGCATTGACACAGCTACCTTGGAAGAGTCCTTCCTGAATCCTTCCTATTTTCTTCTGATGGTATTTCAGACTGATTGTATTTTGAGCCATTGTAGCTTTGGTATTCTTTCTGCTAAATATTTTCATCATTGTACAAAATGACATGTGTTTTAAATTGCAAATGAATAGTGTGTAATACTGCCAAATTTGTGTTTCCCATATAGGTATTAATTGACTGGATTAATGATGTGTTGGTAGGAGAGAGGATTATTGTGAAAGACTTGGCTGAAGACCTGTATGATGGACAAGTATTGCAGAAATTATTTGGTAAGAAAAAAATCTATGTGCACGCTGTTGGGGCACTTTGTCAGTAAGTGGATCACTTGTTCCTACATAGGAGCCTTGGTTTCATCTTACATTTATGCCACTAAGTGATACAAAAATAGCATTGTATTATGAGACCCTTGAGCAATAGGCTGTATGCACAGGCCTTATGGCTACAGTGCAATGTGTGGTTCTGTAGTTGATGAGAACAGCATAAAGCATACCTGGGGTGCTAGAGAGGGAGAGTTCTTGTCTTGGCAACAGTATTCACGCCAATTAAATTTATCATCTGCATGTGCTGTGCAAACTTAACCATGTTACAAGTGGAAAGTAAGTTTCAAGGCAAGGGTATTTCCAGTACAACGGTGGATGTTTTTAATCTCTGCTGGTTCCATACTGTAGTTTATTCACATTGCGAAGTTCCTTTGGAAAGTTGGAATTTCTTTCTGATTTGATGTCTGGCTTTTAACATTATTGAGGTAATGGTACCCAGTGGACTGCAAACTGAGCTTCAGCTGAGAAACAGATAGAGAAAAGAAACTGTTAATTCAGAGCTGGCATGTGTTTTTTTAACTGTTGGCTTGGAAGCCATTTTCTTAGTTATTACAGCTCATAAAGTCTCCAGTAAATTTCTTCTCAGTATCTCAAATGAATCTTGAAACATCATGTGAGCACTTCTAATAAAGACTACATAGACTTCTATGAATGGTTAAGCTATTGAATATATTGTGATGGACTGGATATGCCCCAGACTGAGCAATTTGATTCTCATGGGCAGACCTCCAGTGACTTCACTCAAACCCCAAAAAACACATATCAGATACAGCCTGACTCTAAATATGCATATCCTGATCCAGCACTTACTGATTTCAGTGGAATCTTTTCCATTACTGTTAATTCCTTATGGATCAGGTCTGTGCTAACTGAAGACTTTGGTCTTGTGAGAGTATGCGCAGATTGGTTTTTATGGAGGCATAAGAAATGCGTGGAGATAGCATTTCAGGCAGGATTCACAGGCTGGTAGCTCAGGCTCTTTGAGAAGATTCTTACTTGGCTTTGATGAGAACAAGACTGGCTCTTACCAAATACCTGTTAATAAGATATTCCTTCATAGAAATAAATTTATAGGTGACCAAGTATTTTGTTTCTGTTATTGTGATCAGGGAGCATTTACTGCTAAATTATCTTTGCTTGTCATTTAATGGTAAACGCTAAACAATGTACGTATATACCTAGCAATTTGTGCTAATTAGTAACAAACTGATTCATAAAGTATTTTAAATCTTCTGCAAATTTTGAGTGCAGGAGAGAGCTGTGGTTTTATAGAAAGAAGCTGCTGGAAGTTTTAGTTGTTTTCATACCTCCAGAAATACTTGTTGACATTTCTTGCATGCATCCTCCACCTCTCTGAATGTGGTGTCACTTCACTTTTATCAGAAACAGGCTGAGTACAATTTTTTAGTCTCCTGAGTCTGAGGGAGAAGCCAGAAGAGTGAGACCAGTGAAACAAATCTTCTTGAAGTTGGTGTATCTTTCATAGGTTTGATGGTCTGCTGTACAAGCTGCTTGTATACAGAATGTCCTTTATCCAGTAGCAATAGAAGTAACAGGCCTTACTTCGGAGTCTGGTGTTCCCAAAAGGGAATTGCAGAAAATACTTGATAGTCGGTAGTGTGGTTTTAATTAATACTCAGTGTACCCCTTGGCAATGGGTAAACAAGGGGAAAATGCAAACTGTGTCTTTAGGATAGGAGCTTAGAAGTGGGGAGGTAGGGAGGGAGGGAAGTGGCTATCTAAGAAAAGCCAGATAATTTTAAAACTAGGAGGTCCAGTATCTCTTGAGTATACATTCGGATGCATGGGATGTCTTTGTGTTCTTCAGGGTTTTTCTTTTGTTTTACCTTACCACTTCAGAAAAACTTGAAAGTGAGAAACTGAACGTTGCTGAAGTTACTCAGTCTGAAATTGCTCAGAAACAGAAGCTACAGACGGTACTTGAAAAGATCAACGAAACCCTGAAACTCCCTCCAAGAAGCATTAAATGGAATGTTGACTGTAAGTTGCGTGTTTTGTATGCTGTTCTTGCTTGTTGACAGCTGAGTGTTTATAGCTGCTATCTGGCATTACGAAATATCCAATGATAAGGGAAGGCTGAAACCTGGTATTTACTGTAGGAGCTGCTCTGCAGGGCACTTCAAGCTGTGTTGCACTCTACCCTCTTTACTGGTTGTCAACCTCCAATTTAAATAGTGCCTTTTTGGAGTCTGTCAACGTATGGTATTTCTGCTTTTAAGTCCATATGCATACCAGCTTAAGTTTTCTGTTACTAAATTTTTGAAACAGGCATGTACCTGCATAAATGTAGTAGATAGGCAGAACGAGAGTTAGGTCCTAGGACTTACTTGTGTAACATTTGCAACATAGCTGTGAATAATATTTCTGATCGTTTAAGGCTAAATCTGAACCACCAGTTTTTATTACAAAACTCTCATTACAATTAGGACAATATCCTTCCTGGTTTATTGTATTAAAAATGAATGTAGTTATATGTAATAGAAATGCCTCCTGTGGCCCAACACAGGACATTTTTACTGCATATGTGTTGCAGAAAGCAGGTTATCATCAATTCTAGAAAATTAGACCTCTTAATCTGTTTTAAGTTTGGTATCCAGAATCATTTCACACCAGTGAATACCTTCACCAGTATATAGCAGTTTCCCTGTCTCCTATACCTGTCTACCACAGCTGGACTGTGTTGTATCCTGTTCAGTTTCCAACAAATTAGTGAGAGGAAGAGAAATAGCTCAAGGGAGGAAGAGTGAACGTTAGGCATCTCTGACTTTACCCTTCATGTGGTCCCACTGAGTTTTCTGTCCCCATTTCTCTTCAACTTCCCCCCAGGTTTTTTCCATTCTCTGTCATGCGGCAGGAGGCAGGGCATTTGGAGTGGCTTGACAATTCTAGTTTTAATTTAATGTTTTACATGTGTTTTAGAGCTGAAGTAGAGATAGCAGCAGCTGGAGCCAGCTGTAGCATGCACCGGTTTTATGCAGGCAGACATCTTTCTAGTGTTCCACTAAAGCACCGCATCCTTGAACACTGGCACGGCAGCAAAATTTGACAGTGACACCACATTTCAGATGAATGGGTATCTCCGCGTAGTATAGTTGAGACTTGCGTTGGAAGATAATGAAGAAGGATGTTTCAGTTAATCTGATCCTGCTTTACAGTGAAGTAAGGTAGTAGTTGTTGGTTAGCTCAAGTACACAAAACTTAAGTGCACTGTACTGTAGCTATCAAAGATCATTCAGGAATACTACTCTGGGGAAAGACTATAAATGCAAAAACAAATTAGAAAAAGAAGAAAGGCAGTTATAAAAGTTAGGAATGTTTCACTTACAGATACTTATGGATTTCCTGCATATGGCTTTTGATATCTTGTAAGTTGTGTTAGTGTTAACTACGCATATGAAACCTGCTGTGAAAATGCTTCAATAACAAGAACTGTAACAACTTCATGAGGAATGTTTGAGTCATTGAGTTTAGTAAGTTATTGCTTAAGGCTTCTGCCAAAATAGGCTCATTTATCATCCTGCAGACATTGTGACACTTAAAAATGAGTAAGTGCATGTTATGAGTACAAAAATATCTTTCTGATAGTCCATAAATCCTTATTGAAATAAAGAGAATAAAGGAAAGGCAAGGAGAATGCAGAGACAGTGCTTAAACTGCTGTACATGAAATCTGGCTTTTGGATTAGCTTTAGATTTCCATCTACACGAGCCTATGGTGTCCAGACATATTGCAACAAGTAATGCTTTGGTGCTGACACTTATTACTGACTGGGCTGCAGTCACATGACCTGTTGAGCAGGAGGAGACCAGTAAAGGTGAGGTGCATTTAAAGTGCCCCAAGGCTCCAGGTGGCAAGAGGAAAAGAGTCCCATAATCCCTACATCCGAAAAGGTAAAAATATGTGCCCTAGTTACTCTGCAGTTTGTAACTTGTACTTTTAATATCTATTTCAGCTGTTCATGCTAAAAGCCTCGTAGCAATACTTCATCTTCTGGTTGCGTTATCACAGTATTTTCGAGCACCAGTCCGACTCCCAGATCATGTGTCCATTCAGGTGGTTGTTGTGCAGGTAAGAGAGGTGTTGAACAGCTGCTGGTAGGGTTGTGAAATTGACAGGGGTTTCTTGAAAAGTACATACAGAGTTTCTGTTTGGGCAGGCGTGTGTGTGTCTCTTTGGCTGACAAGAAAGTGTCTTCCCAGCTGGACAATGCTTCAACCAGAAAAAAGCAGAAGTGCTTTCCCAGTTTGAGCTGTGGCTCAGAATATCTTATTTAGATTGTGAAGTGGCCAGACTCTGACATTAAAAGTGTATGAAGCGTTGTTATTGTCGGAATGTATTTATCACTCAATATGATCTCTAGAATTATTATTTTTCCCATTTTTGACGGTCTTCTCACTTGTGTAGAGATTCAAATCAATCTTGGCACTGAATGATGAATTGTCACTGTTTATTACATTCAGATTCATGTTAGTTGACTAGATACTCTTTTTCAGCCTTGTGCATGCTAATTTAGTCTGATTACAATGTTGGCTTTCTCATAAGCATGCAAAAACCCCCCATCAACTCAATCTTTTGTGTCAGTCAGACTCCTTATTAGAGCCTCATCCATCCAAACTCTTCATATTCTGTTCATAATTTTTCTTTTCACTTGGACTTGTGCTTGCTGTATCTTATTTGGCCTCTTCCCATTTAATTAGCTTTTCTTTCTCTCCTACTAACTATGCCTTTATTTTTCACACTGCAACTGTCTTTATGTGTTTTAACTGATGTTACCCTGAAGTATCTTATGCAAAGAGCTATTGCTCAAGTTTTGTGTGACTGAAAATCTGTGGGACAGATCTGAGAAAGTAACCTTTTTCCAGCATTCAAAAAAGACAGTTCTGTAATTTGAGGAGAAATCTGAAGGAGAGTCTCTGGTAGATGTGTCACTTATGCCTGATAATGACTCATTGACTCTCAGGTTCTGCTTCATGGGTTTCTCAATGAAAGAGAACCCTAGCAGATCTGCACTTACTTGTCTAAGGCTTCAGAGGAACACAATTTTCAAGCACTTTCCTTTGGCTAATATAAATATATTAATTACACTGGTTTATTTCAAAGTTCTGCCAAAACCAGCTTGAGAAATGCGGAGTACAATGGCAAGAAAAGCATGGTTAGAAAAATGGTTAGAAAAACAAACTAGGAAAAGAATGCCATTCTAAAATAGAGAACCAATCTTGCATTTTGCTGTCACTCTATATGTCCAGACAAAATTCCCATTGAAATCAATGGACGTAATTGTGCTTTTGTTTAATAGGCTAATGTAGTTCAGCAGCAAATCCACTGAAGTCACTACAGGTAAACTGATTTAAAAACAATAAGTAGTGTGAGAATCTGGCTCTGTGCTTTACCTCTGAGCTATGCAGTTGTAGCTCAGGCACCGGTGGGAGACAGAAGTTTTACCAGGGTAAAATGTTGCAGAAGATTTAGCCCTACAGCCCCTGTCCTGGGTGAAAGCCGGTCAGTGGAATTCCAAGGCTATGCTGATTCCTATAAACAGGGAGGGGTGGGGGGAAGCACAGTAATCTTGCTGTAATTCTGTTTGAAGCAATTTTCATATTTATTTTATGGTGGATGGTTTTTTGTTTTAAATAAGTTTCATTCCTGTAGGATTGGTTCTGTGTAATTCGTCACATGCCCTCTGAACTCAGTGAAAGTTTTAATCAACAGGCAGCCTAATTTGGATCCTATAGCCTAATTTACTGTTCAGACACGCACACCTTATGTTCGAAACCCTCATACATTCTGTAAAGTCAGGTCATGCATAGGGAAGCTTAACAGGCTATGTTGGTAGCTGGTTTTAGTTTCTACTCTATGTAGTTTGATAAAGGGAACAGTAGAAAGAGAGGAATAACAAACCCCAAGTACTTCTATGAACTCTTTAAGGAAGTGTATCTAGATTCATTTCATGATTTTCTTAGGTCTAGAAGCACATGAAATGTGTGGGTTGCCTGTTGACTGGTCTAGTTTATTGGAGTAGAAATAAAGATATCTCTGAAACTAAAAACATGCTCATGCCCAACTGGTGATCAGCACAGGTCTTAGCAAAGCTTGTTTCCTTTGGGCATTTTGTACAAAAGCGGTTAGCAATGAGATAATATGAAATCTGGGTTATAAAGTGATTTGGGAAAAAAATTGATAGTTGGATCTGTTATGTAAGTCCGGGAGTATAAGAATGCATTGGCAGAGCAGCCAGAATAGCTTCAGCATATTCTGAGCAGTGGTACAGCAATTCTTGGGTGCATAAACTGTTGATAAGCAAAGATAGAAAATTAATTCAATTAGAAGAAGGTATATATCACAGACGTAATCTGAGATCATTGGTCCCACTGCCTGGGAAGGTCTGAATTGTTTTTGAGCAGCATTGCCTCCAGCTTACCAAGAAATCTTCTTCTTGAACCTGTGACAGATGTATTTGTTCTTTAAGCTCCAGAACGGTTCTGCATTTCATTTTGGTGGGGCAATTATGAAACATGATCCTCCAGATGAAATGGATAGCAACAATACATAGGCAAAACCCATTCAGAGGGGTTGAAACTAGGTGATTGTAAGGTCCCTTCCAGCCCTTACCATTCTATGATTCAGATAGTTGGAAGGTTTTTGGAGTTGGACTCTTTGTTTAAGTAAGCAGTTGGCGTCAGTTACATAAAACTGCTGACATCTAGCTGGTGCAAACAGAGATGAAGAAGAAACTCTTTCCATTTCCAGACCTATTACCCAAATTTCAGATGTATTTTTTTTAGGGTTAGTCACCAATTTAAAATGATAAGTGATTAGGAAGATCTTTCACAGCTGTTAGTGGAGTCTTTTCAGCTGGGAGGGAAGAAAATGCCAAGCCTGTCCCTGAGGTCACTGGAATGTGTGTCCAGCTTTTCTTTTTAATGGGGAATCTTAATTCATGCCTCATTTCTCTGTGACTTTCAAATAGTAGCTGTTCATTTTTATCATTTGTTCTTTCAGTTATAGCCACTGTTGACTTTAAGGAACATTGCTGGAGAGTCTTTCCATCCTCAGTGTCACTTCTTTGAATTTTTAGGAATATCATGTCATTCTCTGTCTTGATATAAATCAAACTTCACAACAGGCGACATCAGTGTTAGGGTAAATTTTGAGGCAGAGAGTTTTTAAATTGCAAAAGATGAACGGGAAGCAGCCTTCACAGAGATGGTCTTTAGACTAGTGTTTCTAAGGTCCGTTTTTATTTTTGCCATTGGGATTTTTTCACCAGTCTTTTTACAGATCAGAAGCTTAAGAAAGTCCATCTTGATGTATGGTGGTCAAGTAAGTGTCCAGCAGACGCATGTCATACTTGGGTAGTGTGGAAATTCCATTACTGTTGGTGATTAGATGTCAGACACAAACATAGGCCTTGATGTCTTGGGATCTTCTGGTTGTGTGGGGGGTTTTTTTGGTTGTTTTGGATTCTTGGTTTGGTTTTGGGTTTTTTTTTTGTTTTCATTTATTTTTTTGTCAACAATAGGATTAAGATGTAGAATTCCTATGATATTAATTGCAGTTTATCAAAAAGGGAAATGTTTTTATTGGTATTGAAGTATGTTTTCGGCAATTTTTGCATGTTTGCAGAGGGAAGGTGAAGTAAAAGAAGCCTTTTTCTTTTCCCATATAAGTAGACTGGGCACTGAGATGTATAGCTGCCATTGCTGTGATGCTGTCCCAGGACAGATGCTCACCTCTTCTAGGAGACAACTGGTAGGGCTTTTGCTTCAGAAGGCATTGTTGGCATGTCGGAGTCATCATCAGGAGGATATAAAAGTTTCCTTTCACCCTGCAGCAAAGGGAAAAATAAACAAAAATCCTGGAGTGGAATTTTAACTTTAGCTACCATGAACTAGATGGTAGCTGCAGGTGCAAGTACTTGCTGCTGTCTGAGCAAGCTATAAATGAAGATAGCCCTAAATGATGTGTTTTTTCTTCAGACTTTCAAGATACGTGACAGAAGATGTCTCAGCAGCTGTTCTGTGTCCCCTCATTCAGTATATAACACACTGGACTTCTCTCTGTCTTTTTAATGTTCAAATGTCCTCCCTGAATGCATTTTTAACTATGTGCAAGGTAATAATAGGGTTTTAAAAAATAAAGCAGAAAAGCCCTGTAAGTGTCATCTAGCTAAAAGGACAATTTGAACTATTCCAAGTGCTAGTCTGGGGTGACCCAGAGAGTGCCATGTATGGCTTTCTTGCAGAAACTTAAGTTTGATCCTCCTATATTTTAGTAATGCAGCATAGAAATACTAAACTCAAGCCTGACCAAATCCTCAGCACCATCATACATGCCTCAGGTAGGGATGTGCTACCTTCTCCAAGGCAGGGAAGAGCAGCAGCTCCAGTTCACATGCTGTGAAGGACTTTTGGAAAAGATTAGTCTCCTTTTTCTCTTTTCCACGTAGAAGGCAAGTCTGGGACCAGCATAAATTTATTTTTCTCTTTTGCTTGTATGACAAGGAATGAAGAATCATGAATAATTGCTTAATGTCTAGACTTTATATGCAATCGTCAGCATTTACCCAACTCTTCTTTCTGTATTGCAAAATCTTACTAATTCCAGTGAATAGAATTAACAGAGAACACAAAGAGAGGCAAAGCATATGTGCGGTATTTACACTGACACCAGATGACTATGATCAGCATACTGGAAACAATGTCAAATTTTTAAACTCCTTCATTTTCCAACTGATTCAAATAGCAACCATTTGACTTGGCTTCTGCCATTTTGTGTATAGCTCCTAGACACAAGCCACTCACCACCATGTATGAAGGGTTTCTTGAATCTGAGGAATATTGGAGCCAATGCATATATTAACACCAAGAAGGACTAGCGTCTGGAGCACACTGTGAATGGATTATCCTCCATTTTGGTTTTCCATCAGAAGCAAAAAGAGCTCTTCCTGTGGAGAGAAGTCAGAAAAAGAAACCACCGAGGCAAGAAAGAAAATGTATGAACAGAGCAGAAAGAACTGATATCTTGTAAGCAAGGATTTTGTGAAAGGGAAGCATGGGCACCATCTGCCAAGCTGTTCTTTGAAATACAAGGTTTAATTGAACTAACCTAGACATACCTCTACTAAAATACTTACATATGTTTTTAGGTGTTTCAAATGTCTTGCTGAATTAGGACCTTTAGAATAAACGTGAATTAAGAACAATGGGTAAAGGAAAAGAAATACTTCCATCCACAGGTGGAGTTTTCAAGTTTCTTGCTAATTTACAGAAGAGTTTTCTGAAATACTTGCAAAGTGAAATAATCTATTGCTGTAAGTTTGTTTAAAGAAAGTTCTTATTTTGCAGGCTTTTCATCCAATTCTGTGGATCACAAATAATTTTTTTACTGTACCCTAAGCATTAAACTTTACAGTGAAAAAATGTCACTTTTTTATTTTTTCCAGAAACGAGAAGGAATCCTCCAGTCTCGACAAATCCAAGAGGAAATAACTGGTAACACTGAGTATGTCAACACCACTTTTGCCAGCAGTTCAGTAATTGAACACAGATGTGTCTCAGAAATTCAAACATTTGCTGATATTTAGATTTTGGTATTGGGGTTCCGGGGAAGGTGATGCATCAGCCAGTGGCTCTATTTTAGCCTTTTCAAGAGCTGCAAACATGCATCTAAAAATACAAAAGGGTGAGGAAATACAAAGCTGGGGAACTAAAGGCAGGAGACCATGGTAAAAGAGGAGACAGAAGGAAGATACACAAAAGCTCTGCTTTATATTTATCTTCTATTAATTTATTTCTGTATTTATTCTATTTCTTCTTATTCAAAAGTCCTTCAAACAAACAAGGAAGATATGCCCCATTCTTTTATGTTGGTATTTATTTGATACAGAGATAGATTATTTCAAAAAGGAATGTGATGTGACTATTTTTAGGTGTTTGGGGGATTTAAAATGGTGATATTAAGCCATATGTCATCTGACCAAAAAATTTGTAACAGAAAAGCTGTTCCAAATCAACAGAAAGCAATAGTAGAATATCCTGGTTTTTAATAGAGTGTAGAGAAACCAGACTACTGTCTTATTATTAATCTTTATGGATTTCCTTATGTGTACTAGTCATATGAGGAATCAACTGGAGCAAAATTCTGCAGTCCTTAAGAACTGAGTTCAAGCATTGTTTTGGCTGAACTTGTAGTTGGTGTGGTGAATGCATCTTTAAAGCAGAGGGAAAAGTTTTCACAAAATCAGTATGAAAATGCCTTCTTCACTCAAGCAAGATATGTTGATTTGGTTCAGTAGTAGGATATCTGACATCTGGGTTCCCATGAGACTTTAGTGAAGCCAGGAGATATTAAACTGGTGGACTGCAGACTAATTCAGAATCTCAGTTGGAGTGACTTGTTAAAGGTTCTCTTAATTCCCTTAATCTACTCCAGCATTCAGCAAGCTGCTGAAGATCTGGCCATGTATGACGTTGTCTTTTGCAGCACAGTGTCTGCAAGTGTATTTTATATAACTGTGTTTTGTTCTTTTTGTTTTTAATAGGGCATTATCAGGAAGGCATGGTAAGTTCATTTGATTATTTGCTTTTCCTAAAGTCAGCCAAAGTAAACATTCGTTCGGCAATGGGTGGCCACTTTGATCAAACTGCAAGGAAGTAGAGGATTTCAAGTTGTTCTGGCAAGTATATAAATGTATGCACCACAGGCTGTTGTGGCAGTTAACAAAAGGAAAAAAGCAGAAAAATCAGTCTGACCATCTTTAAAACACATTTCATTGCCTTTTGGCGCGTGTTAATTTGCAGGTGCTTTGTGGTTTAACCTCTAGAATATTACTGTAATAGTATTAATGGTCATAAGTTCACAGCATAATATGAAATGATGTCTTATCATAAACCAGCTGGTGAACCTGTTAGCATTCTTGCATGCATTACTTGCTTACGCTTTAATGACTTTGAGTCATTATTCGGCAGGCCTAAACACTATGCAAGTTCCTGCATCTAGTACGCCTTACTGCAAGTAGTGAGACTAGCCAGAGGCCTGGCCAACAGAAAACCTGTATCTGGGAAGCTTAGGTGGAGTCCCACCAAAATTTAGTATTGGCTTTTTGTAGTATTTCAGTAGCTGCCATAGAGCTGATCTTAAAGGCTACATGCATGACCTCTTTTCCCAATGATATCCCAGAGCATTTTCTGTTTAAAGTCTACCTTCTACAAATGCTTTTGGATCTAGCATTTTTTTACTGAGGAGTATGAGCGTAGTGTTTCATAGAATCAGTTGCTGTCATTCAGGTGTTTGTGAAAATGGAAAGTGCTCTGAAAAATGTCTGGTACCTTTTTATATTTACTGTTTTTTCTGTTTTCTTCAGAAGGTGGCTATGGTAGCACTTCAGTCATGCTTCCCTAGGTTGCCTGTCCTGCTGATAACGTCCTAAATTGTATATCAGAATGGCCCTAAAACATCTATACAAAGGATTGTATTGCAGCTGTGTAATTAATAGAGTTGCTTGAGGTGGTTAATAATATAGCACAACATAAGGCAGTCAGTGGCCCATGGGGAAAATCTTCCTATGTAGATGTACTAATTCTAGATATGAACTCAGGTCCTTCTGCAAAAAAATGTCTGGTTATTTAGCTTCTTGATTCTGTCTGATTAAGGTTTTATGCATTAAGATACCATTATTTGTTAATCTCTAAGAAACAGGGTTATTGGGTAACCCAAATCCTACTTGAAAATGATGCTTTTTGTAACTAGGGAATAAGTTCCTAGCAGCTTATAGCAAGAGAGCAGTATGCAAAATACATGGTACTTGGAATACAAAGAGGCTGTAATGAAACCTTTTCCTGACTGTGTTGTCTCAAGCAATATGTGCCTTAATAAGTGTTTATTGTGCATTTGGACAGCTGCTGCTCAGGATATTAATACCTCTGAATGTTTTTCAGAAAGAGACGCATTTGACACTTTATTTGACCATGCTCCAGACAAGCTCAATGTAGTGAAAAAGGTTGGAAAGATTTAATTTTCAAAATACATGATGTGTGCATGTTTGTGTGGATCTGTTTCTACATATAGTAGAAACAGTGTTTCTACATATACATCTGTTTATACATCTACATAAACATCTGTTTCTACATATAGTAGAAACAGTGAGTGTGTATATATATAATACATAATTGACATAGTTTGTATACATTAAGTACAATTAAGCTTTATGCTTAAATATACAAATTCATTATTATAATATTACTTTTTATTAATATTTAGCAGCATGAACTTAACTTTGGAACACAGAAAAACATGTACTTGTCAATGCTTCCATCAAAAAGAAATTCTCAGAAAGTGTATGTGAAGTAGAACCTGCCTGGTATATTGAGTATACTGATGCTAAGGAGGTATCCAATTTACAACTGCCAGGGGACTGACCTAGAGTATTTTGACTGCTGTCAGATTTGAGTGGAGTCCAATTACCTACTTCCCTATAGTCTACTACAAGGTTTTTGTTTTTTAGGTATTATTATGTTTTAACAGTGTTTTTATTATATACATCATGATCATTTTATTTCTGTTCTTCAATCTCAGAAGGGAAAATAAAGGGGTTTTTTTTAATGTTGTATTTCGATTTTAAAACTTGAAAATTGTGTTGCAGTCTCTTTGCTCATGCAGATTCTCTTTTGAGTGTAGTTCATTCTGCATGTGTTGAACTGCTGCTCTACTGAATAGGCTTTCAGTACATTGTTTTTTGTATTTCAGACTCTCATCACCTTTGTGAACAAGCATCTGAATAAATTGAACTTGGAGGTCACTGAACTGGAGACTCAGGTAGGATTTTACAGCCTTTCATAAAAGGGAGGGATAGTTGTATTGTTGTGCGCTATGCCCTGAACCGTATCCAGAAATCTCGTAGAGTTATTATTGATCGAGCTCTAAGATGTTGTTTCAGCAGGAAACCCTTCATTTCTAAATATTTGTGTGATGAAGACGATCACCAATTGCGCTGCTTGATTTTTCTGAAACTGTTTTGTACTTCCATTAGCATAAAAATTAATTAACATATGCTACCTCTTGGGTGCTGCCAAGTGCTGTAAGCAGAACCTGTACTTGTTTTGGTCAGGAAAGATCCCTGTCCGCTTGGTTTGATCCAGCGTCAGGCTGAACAGTTGTTTCCTGCCTACCTTCACACAAACACGCAATCCAATGGGATTACAATGACTCTATTCAGTAAGACACGTTCTTGAGAGTAAAGCTACTTAAGTGTATAGGCAGCTGTAGAGTTCGGCTGCAGGCTTGATTGCACCACAGAAATAATGTGGTACATGGTCTTCTTTCTTGTTCTCAGCTGCTAAATTGGCTGAAAAGAAGCTAAAAGAAAAGCTTAATCCTGCTGTATTAATACCACCCCATGTGAACAACTGCAGCCGTTTTCATAAGCAAATTACAAGGTCAGACAGGAAGGATGGTATCAAAAAAACTCCAGGTGACTTCAGGACAGGCTTTATTTTATGTCTTGATTCATATTATTAAGAATCTCTGGTTCATTTAAATAGCTATCAATCTCATAGAGATTTTTCAAAGGTAAGATTCAGATGGAAATAACGTGTAAGGGCTTTCAGAAATGCATTCCCTTTGCCTGCTTATTGCAGTATTTGCTTTGGAAAAAATTTTTTATTCAGATGTACCTAGAAACCCCTTAGGCATTTATCTGAAACAGTATTCCCTGAGATGAGAGATTGTATTTCTATCAGTTGAAAGAAAATTACCTACTACAGGAAGGTGATGGGTTGCTTCAGATAGCTCAGTTTGATTATTGAGGATCTCTCAGTACACTGATAGACCTGTTGCCACAGGGGTAAGAGTGAGAAGCCTTTAACAAAACCTTGTTGCTATTTTTTTAGATAGAAATTAGCATATAGCAATTACTTATCTTTCATCTGTAATTACACTTAAAATGAGATTGACATGGACTTACATAATGTGCACAAAGATGGTTCTTTGTTCCTTTATTTCCTCCAGTATACTGGATTTAAGTGCAGCCGTGAGATTGCACCTCCATTCTACTTTTTGTGTGCTCAGGGAATGCATGCTGTTTGGGAGCTTGAAAGGTGGCTGTTCTGATTCCCTGCAACTAGTTGAATAGAAAGCAAAGGCATACCTCAAAGCCACTGACAACCTCTTTCCAGGAACTTTATTCTGCATGTGTATTTTAGCATTAGATCAGATTTGGAGAAGACATAACAGAACGTACTGACTAAATAAGAAGAATCAAAGAAGTGAGATGAAATCTTTTAGTTGCAATTCAAAATATTTGTATTAGTATTTTGTTGACAGTTTTGCATTAGGCAATATGTCTTGTTCATTAGGCAAAGCAGTGAGTTATTCTTCAGTAAATGTCCTGAGAAATGTCTATTTTTACAGTTTGCAGATGGTGTGTACTTAGTCCTGCTAATGGGTCTCCTAGAAGGCTATTTTGTTCCTCTGCATAGCTTTTTCTTGACTCCTGATAGTTTTGAACAAAAGGTAATTATATTTCATTTTTCTGTTAAAAACAAATAAATACATAAGCATGTCAGGTAGTTCAAAGATGACAGAGACTTTTCTTCATAAGTTTGATGTAATAGGAATGTACTGGTAACCGTTTCCAAGCGTTTTTAAGATCTCAGTATTAATGCTTATCAGGAATAAAAGGGAAAATTATGTTAATAATGGGGAGGTTAGCAAGTAAGAACTGATTTTGGCAGCCATTTTGTGATGCTGTCATTGAACCAGACTTAGTCTTCATTAAGTGTAGAAAAAATTATACACATGAATTGATGTCAGAACTGGGTTTTTTTTGTTGAGAATCCAAGAATTTAACATTTGAAAGGTTTAATGTTTTTTTGGAAGCATAAAAGCATATATGTACAATCTGTCATTTTAAGAGCAACTATTACCTGAATGTCTGTTGCTATCCAGGCAATTCAGTTGTCTATTCAAGACAAGACCACTTCATGGGCTATCATGTTTCAATTTTTAAACTTGCAGGAGATGGGCTGGTTTTACTTGTAACTAACTTTTCTATGCGTAATATTCGTCCATGTTTTCAATTACTTTTATATTTCTGAAACCACCATCACCACCCAGAAAAAAAGAAAACAATGGTTTGTCTGGATTCCACAGACCAGATCTATGGTGATATGCAGAGCCCTGACTATTTTTGTTTCTTAGCATCTGGCTCTGCAGCTTTAAATAAATCGTGTTTTGACCATTTATCCTATACTGTATATATAGTTCACAGTGAGTACCTTTATTACGTTACTAGGTCCTCAATGTATCCTTCGCATTTGAGCTAATGCAAGATGGTGGATTGGAAAAACCAAAGCCAAGAGCAGAAGGTATCTATTCTACTTTTTTTCTGTCTTCTTAAAAATTTGCAATGGATCTCATAGGATTATGGTGTAGCTAAACAGTGGTTAAAACATTAATCCAAGAGTGAAAGGTAAGTTTTTTAAGTGCTCAAATAACTGCATTTCAAACAGCTGTTAGATACACTTTCAAATGTTGCAGGGCTTCCCTTCTTGAATGGCCAGGATAATATATGTAATAGTACACAGATATTCACTGAAAGAAAAAGAATGCATCTGTGAATGGTGTAACTGGCAGATATGAATTGCTCCAGTTGCTGCCTTTTCCCCCATCCCACATCTTCATAGTAAATCTCAAGTATCCCAGTGTAATTGACAAGTTTTTCACAAAATAAGTAGGTGTTGTGGATGAGGAATTTCAAATGTTCACATAACTGCCTTTGAATGCAGGACTTAATAATAGCTATTTGAATTAGATTTAGAGCTGGAAACTGAAAGTAAAGTGTCTTGTGGGAAGATGAAGGGTTTGCTGCTGACTTTAGCAGGACCAGGGTTGCACTCCTCTTTGCCCATATAAATAAGGGTTGAAATCCAGCTTTTCAGGCTAGATACAGAGCTGTTGATTCACCATGTTATAGCGTACTCTTGTAGTTCCTGCCCTAAGAAGTTGCCACTTCTTACCATGGAGGAGCTGGACATGTAGCTTCTGCTTCACGCTTCCCAACAGGGGTGGTAACTAGGCTTCTGCTGGTTACCTACTGTATAGTAAAAATGAATGTGTTTTCAAGACCCATTGCAGATTCACATTCTATGATGCAGTTTTTTCCTGCCATAATATTGGCTTGTCATTCCCTGACGAGCTGATAGAAGTGAAT
>JAOEHY010039159.1:70552-94261 GCA_025447955.1 Psilopsiagon aurifrons
GATTCACATTCTATGATGCAGTTTTTTCCTGCCATAATATTGGCTTGTCATTCCCTGACGAGCTGATAGAAGTGAATGCTCACTTCTAATAGCAAGGGCTGATAGAAGTGAATACTCACTTCTAATAGCAAGGGCTCTCTGGAGATTCAGGCACACATCACTGAATCAAGTTCTGCTCCATTCTGCTTTTTTTCCATTCCTCCCAACTTCCACATCATAACAGCAGTAGACATACACGCACACAAAATAAATGTCTCAGGATTGAGCCTATTCTGCCTGAGCATTTAATCTGCACCTACACAGCCTGTCTTTTCCCTTCTTTTGATTGCTTGAATTCTTATCCACAATCATACTTCACTAAACCAGTGGTGACTGTATCACAAACTTTTATGTTTGAAATAGTCAGAGAAGGGGGAAATAGTGAAATCTAGGGATCCAAGTAAAACAGAGAGTATCTGTGATCCCTTACTCCCCACGGAGGTTTAAAATTCTTATGGCATTTAATTTTTCAGGTATTTATTGCTCTAGGGGACAGCTAATTTTTCCAGTATAAATCAAGCCATAAGGATATTTCAGCATATATAAGACATTTCTTGTGCAATTATTGAAATGCTTAATATGAAACTTCCTGCCCAATGTGAATGGAAAAACACATCTGTTTTATGTGTTGTTACATTGGGCACAATGCCCGTACTTAAAATTTCCAGTGAGCAAAAGCTTCTTGAAAAGTATCTTACCCTAAATGTGTATGCTAAATACTCTTTAAATTCCTACACTGGTTCTTTGAGGTTCTTGAGGAAAAAATACGCTGAAAAGTGCTTTAGAATGTGAAAAACATATCTAGTGGAAAAAAGAATGTGGTTAAATAAATGAGTATGAAAACCAATGATTTTTGTGGGGTCAACAGTTTATTTGGGTTATTTGCAATATAACTGAAAAGGTATTAAAAAGCGTTCTGTGACCTTTTATTTAAAAAAAGGCCGGAACATTAATCTACTGAGTCTATAATGAATACATTTCCAGTTTGAGCTTTTTTCAGACTACTTCTTGAGATGTGTACATAGAAGTCAAACTCAAGTTTCTTTTTTTGAAAATTGCAATCAGTAAAATGTTATATATGTAGGTCAAACATGTAGCAGTGAAAATAACTCGTCTTTCTCTGAGAGTATGCTGCTTTTTAGTTCGGAGCTTTCTGTAGAATTCTGTTGTGGCAGTGAAGTCCTTTGATAACTTTGCAAAGACCTATGAAAGTTATCTCTATATTCGTTTGACGTTCCGTATCAGGAAAGGAAGGTGTTACACGGCTTGCTGCTGGCCTGAAAGAGGAAACTTCTTGAGTTAACATGCAAACAGTGTTGCAGAGTATAACTTGATGCTGTGGGAGCAGTTTGCCATTCCTCTAGCTTTTGGCATTTTCTTTTATACCAAGTGGTTTTGATCTGATTTAATAAAGAGCCACAAAACCATGTGGCCATGGTTTCATGTCCATACGCAAACTCAGCATAAAATCTGGGTTTGAGTGTTTTCACCCTTTGTCTGTGGATGTCAATTTGACATACAGTTGATATCTTTATCCCTTCAAAGTTTACATGCTTCAGGACAACATGCACAGATTTGATTGGACTCATTCTTCAACGTATAACCCCTTCACAATCTATGAGAAATATCAGTGCAGTTAAATATAATGGTAAAAACATCTAATGATTACATATACAATTTACTAGGCCTGCTTGGAGGTTTTGAAGATAATGGGACACCATCTGCTTTACACTTTCATGATCAATTCCAAGAACCAAAATTAGGGGATTGAATTCCTGTAGAGTCAAAAGTCATAAGACAATTCTAATTCAAATTCTATTTTGCTCTGTTCTGTTCTTTCTGAGAGCAATTCTGAGTCCCTATTTGAGACCAAATATTCCTTGAAGCGCTGGCATAGACTGCTGCAGTAGTACTTGTCAGCTTGTTTTATAGATTTCTTGTGAAATAACATTGACTTTCGTGAGAAATTCTCTTTGAAACAGGAAGTATTCATCAGCTTTTTGTTTCATGTAACTCCTTTACTTTAGATACGGAGTTTCTGAGGCCATATACATCAACTAACCCAAAGCATTTTCAGAAGGGGCACTTGTATGCCTAGCTTCTGTAGATCCATCAGAAAATTTAAACTTGCCGCTAGCTGTCTTGCTGAAATTAGGCCTAGTAAAGGGTGTTGCAACCCAGAATGGGCCAAGTCCTGCAATTCTTAATGTAAGAGTTCCGTTGGTTCCTGCCTCATTGTTTATTCAGAATACTTACTTTCCATCCACAATGAACTGAAGATTCAGTAATGTGATTATGTGTAAACCTAGACACAATTTGTCTCATGGATATCTAAACCTTGGTTACATTTCTCTATCAGCACCATTAGCCATTTGTATCCCTAACAAAAAGTGGTTGAAATAATGATTTTTGAGTTACCAGTTTAAAAGCTTTACTTTGTTTATATCTCTGCTCTTTCTTAGTATCCTTGTGATTCTAATATTCCTGGATATGGATCCAAGTAAGGACAGGGAATAGAGGATAGGCACTTTTTCTGAAAAACGTTTTGAACTAATGAAGTTGCTAATTGTTTTTCCCTTGTCTCTTTTCTAGATATTGTGAATTGTGACTTGAAGTCTACACTGAGAGTACTGTACAATTTGTTTACCAAATACAGGAACGTGGAGTGAAGAATTGATTTGGGTCATGAAGGAGTGTTAACAAAGAAAACATCATAACTAGCCTATCTTTCATCAGTATTCCTCTGCATCTTTATCTGAAAAGGAACTCAACCATTTATCTGAAGCATTTTTAATTGTTTAGTCATGCAGTACTATTTTTATAGTGGATTAAAAAATAATAATGAAGAAAAAAGGTTTGGAGGAAGGTATTTGGGTATATTCTGGGAGAATTAATGTCTTCATAATAACTGGCTTCACACTGTTTTGTAGTAGATGGAGGAACAACGAAGAAAAGATGTAGTAACTTTAGTTCAAGTCAGCATTTGAAGCAAATCATAGGAAGATTCTGTACTGAGTATTTTAATTTTTTTTTTATATATGCCTTTTCTAGTCTAGGGAAACAATATTTTCTATCCATGATAAGACAGTTGCATTCTAATTATGAGAAATATGCATGGGGAAAAATAGTTAAATACTCCTGTTCACATCACAGCTAAAAAGATACTTTTTCAAGCACTTAACCTGATCCATTTATATTTCCACTGCTATTAGGCTTGAATTTTACGGGTACAAACTGAAGTGGCTACTCATTCCTTCAGACTTCTTATAATGTTACGCTCTGCTTTAACTATGTGTTATTGAGCATTCCACGTAAGCATGCTTTACAGCTTATCACTTGGTTTTGTTCAAGAAGAGGTCTTTTTTACAAAGTACACAGTTCAGGAAAACACAGTATATAGCACAGTTTCTCTATAATATTTGTATTACTACATAGCATTAGAAAATAAAAGAGTGGTTTGGGTTTTATTTAGTACTTTAAACACAGGATTGACAGGTTGTAAGTTTAGATTTATTGCTAAGTAGGATTTAGAATTTGTCCCTTTGTTTGATTGTATGATGAATGTGTTTTGCTGCATAATGTTCAGCACGAAAAAGGCAGATTCATTTTCTAGAAAAATTCCTGTAGCCTTTCAGTTACAAAAGCGCTGCTTTTTGGTCAAATCTACTCCCGTCTGCAAAGACTCCATTACAATGTAAGTTGTTGGGGTCATTTTACACAGCTATAAAGAATACTTTTGTCTAATCATGACCAAGTATAAGCTGTTATCTCTTTAGTTTTAGCTTTAGCAAAGGAAAGAGAAATGAGAGTTGATTCTTGCCATAGACTGATATCTAGCACCACTTATGTTTCCATAAAGAAGCTGATGGAGACTGCCTGAATCATCAGAAATTGTGCTGGCAAAAGTTGAAGAGTAAATCAGTCGTTTGCTGGAAGTCCTGATGTTAGATACTCTATGAAGTAATCCAGTGCAACCTCAGATTCTTGGGATCCTGGGTTACACAGTAAGGAAGAAAATCCTTAGACAGAAATTACTGGATGACTGTTCAGAAATCCTTGGACTGCTTAGGGCAGGAAGGAGACTTGTTAATAGTCATCCAATTACGAAAACTGGTATAGGTAAAAGGGAAAGCAGTCTGTGAGCCCTTGGGTCTGTTTGTCTGTAGAAACGCAGTTCTGGCAAGAACGGCCAGTAACAGCTATATGTTACTTATTATATAAAGCATTACATATTTTTCAGTTTTCCAGGGCTTTTTTAATGTAGAGCTTTCCAGTCCAACATTAGCAAAAAAAGAAGACAAGCCGTTATGTTCTGTCTTTAATCACAGAATCACGGAGTGGTTTGGGTTGGAAGAGACCTTAAAGCTCATCTAGTTCCAACCCCCTGCCAGGGGCAGGGACACCTTCCGCTAGGCCAGGTTGCTCAAAGCCGCATCCGTAATGAATACTCATAATGAGCACTAACAGATGTTTCAGGAATTATTATTCTGAGAAGTATATATCAATTTTAGCAAAGGAAAGTCAATGTATAGTTCAGAGGACAATATCTGGATGTTCTCTGAACTCATAAATTGTTACCTGATCGTTATAAACTTTCTAAATGTCTTTATTAAAATATTTTTTGTTACCTCTGTATTTTTAAAAGTTTCTGAAATTAGAGGTACAGAAAATTAACAGTTATTTGTCTTTTACAGAGGGAAATAACTGGACATTTTGACCTCCATGAAAATGAACATGTTTTGATTGTATCTTTAATACCTGAGAAACAAAGCTAAATGATAGGAATCAACCAAGCATTTTTTTGAGCAAAGTGAGATCAGCAGCAGTTTCAGCTTATTTAATGTTTAACATGTATGTTTTTCATTTGTGCACCTAGATTGTAGTAATTGTAATAGTTAATTAAAAACGTGTGATTTTTTTCTGCAGATCATGCTCAACTGAAACTCTCTTTTACATCTCAACAATGCTAAAACATTTTGATTACCCTTGTTTTCAGGAGTGCACTTTCTTTAAAGAGGAGATTTATATATGTAAAGGAAAAAAGTTAGGAGCAATGGAACTATTTTTTTGTCTGAACTTGAAAGTAAGTGTTCCTGTGCTGTATTGGTATAACATTTTGGAGATTTTGAAGTCTGTCAGGCTCTGTTTTCTATCCTTAAAAAATATAAAAATGAGACAGAATGATGGAATCCTCATGCTGAAATGTAATTGTGAAGAATCATAGAAACAAATAATATCCAACCTTTACAAAGTTATCTATCTTATGGTAAGAATTTATGTAAATTAAAATCTACCGTATAAGCGAGAGTGTCCTATGTAAATATAGACCCATGTGATAGTTTTAACACATTCACACAAATAGTATATTCTGCCCTATAGGAGTGGGTCACTGCTTATAATTTTGACAGTATAGATTTAAATAGCTATCAGATAAATATGAAATCTAATATACAGATTATATCTAATATTTATTGCATTGATACAGAATATTATAGAAATATACAATACTACTGTAGACAGTCTGCCCTTCAGCAATCAGTGTAGGCCAGCACCTTCCTTCAGGGAAGTGAAATATTAAGTTAGCTGGGCCAAATTCTGCTGATGCCTGTGATGCTTTTATTCTTGATACAGAGCAGATGTACTGATGTACAGCTGAATGCAGAATTTTCCTCACTCTTTATATGAAGATAGAAGTTGTTTAAGTTTTAGGTCAATCCTAGTTTTGTTTATATTTGTTTTAAATGATTAGATAGATCCAGATCAATGGATGTAGCCCATGTAAGTTATAAACAGTCACTTGGAGAGGCAATTTTCCCTCGTTGTCCCAGAGGGAGCCTCTAATCTTGAGGCTGCTATCTCAGTGCTTTGTCTAGGTTTCTAAAGCCAAGTAGTATGAATCCAAGCCTCTGCCTTAAGATCTCATGGTGGTATTTGGATCTCACCCACCAGACCAATATGCTTGCCTGTTGTGCTCTGTCACATGAAGGCTCACAAGTAAAAATGATGCCTCTGTCACATGAATGCCGACATTGAAAACTGGCAGAGTATTAACCTGCCTTGAATAACAAACAGTAAACATTTCTGCTGCTGGGGCATTATGAAACTGCCAAAAGAACAGAGGTTTATGCTTCTCTGATTTCTAATCCATCCATTGCATACAGCAATGTGGTATCCAGATTTGTTTTATGGTTGGAGATGGGCAATCTTTTCCTGTTGATGGAACCTGGCATGCTCTGTCAACCACACAGAACTTACTTTTTTCAAAGGGCAGCTAGAGATTCTTAATAGTATGTCAAAAAGATGTAGTTAAAATAACTATCTTAATATCTTGAAGTCAACTCCTTTCAGATTTCCCTCCCAGCTGACTGGTATTTGGTTGCTGTAAAGAACAGGCCCTAGAAAAAAAATTATTGAAGGCATCTTTGCATAATTTTACCTGAGATACACACATAAAGTCCAGAACTTGATTGCTCTGTATTTCTGATGGAGTACAGATGCACCAAGTTCCTTATTAAATGAGCTGACTGAAGACTATTTAGTTCTTTGCTTGTCTTAGTCAGTATATATCTTGCTGTAATAGAGGGGGAGCAGCCTTATAGCTACATAGTTCAGGAATTTAAGTGGACCAGCAAGTGCTGGATAAGGTCCAAATCTACTTTGACTGACTGTGGACCAAGTTGCCTATGAGCATATCTCCATGTGAACCACTGGCATTAACAGAGTATTTGGTGCTTTCTGTTTTACAGAGGGTTACAGTATTTGGGAATGGTATACGTTCAGGCAGACTATATTGATTGATGTAAATGCTACTTGGTTGACTTTTGTTCTTACTTAATTCCTTAAAGTATGTTTTTAAATTCATGTTTCAGATTAATTTAGCAGACACCTTAGTGCAAGCTATAGTGTTGTAAAGCAAAATTACTTTTGAAAGTAATGGAATTTATTTCATTAGAGAAATAGATGTATGCTATTTAATGCACTAAATACTAGCTTTAGGTCTAGTTTTTGTTATTCATGTCTTTCTATCAGAACAGCTTTCATGAATGGCCTGTGTGTGTGCCAAGCATGCAAAAAAGAACAGTGCCTTGAATAACTCTTGTGAGATTTTCTACACTGTTATCTAATAGACTTCTGTCATTTTACTTAAAGAATTAGTGTGGTGGGTTTTTTTTTTTACAGTTAAAAGTCTAATTAGAAACTGAAGAAATCCTTTGTAGAAAGTTAAAATTACCTTAAATTAAGATCTTCTGTTTTGATGTCTCATGTGAAAAATGGAGATAGCGGCACCAAAATTCCCAAATTATGCATACCTCAGCATCCACAATTTTTTCCAAAGACGTTTTGGGTAATTTAATATTTACTAGGGCTAATTTTACGTATTTTGACAATGTCATCTGTATGACTGTTTCTTTTCCAATAACAAGGTTTTCTTTTCTAACAGTAATACTACATACTCTGCAACAATGTATGTTTCACTGTAATATTTGGTTCTCAATTTCAGTATCAAACTAATGAAAAAATATATTTGCAAAATCTGCTTCTTAACGTGTACCTGAAAATAATGGTTAGTTAAAGTTAAGCTGCATTGCCTTCAAGTGCAGAGTTAATAGCTTTCACAGAATATATTTAATGTACCCTGTAAGTAAGAGACACCATTGCTGAATTTTTCCTGTGCTTTTTCTGAAACGTTTGTTATGATTCACAATAAAATAAAATATGCACCTGAAAAATCAACCCCGTTTGTTGGGTTAAAGTATGAGATGTATGACAAATAATTAGGGAGGCTGTATGGTTTATTTTCTCGTAGCTTCTAGACCTCTCTATGCATCTAACCCGTTTTTAGTTGCCTCTATGTGGGTGCACTAGGTGTGTGTTATTATTTTGTGTGGGGGCTGGTGACAGCTGAAAGTGGGTTGGCAAAAACAGCCGCGTAAGCGTATGCTTGAAGTGATTAACAGCAGGAGGTTGGGAAAATGCTGTATTTGACTCAAAATAGCAAGGTATACCTTTAATTAAGATTACTGTGCTGAACATTTTAGTGGTGGTATTGCAGCTGGGTATAATGCAATTTACTGCAGCGTAATTTTGTTAATTTGAGATTTAACAAAATGTTAGTAAAATGTTAAAATGATAAAAATTAAACTGTCCATTTCAGAAAATAGCTGCATATATTAAGATTTTGAGACCTGTTTTTTTTACAAACTTGTTTTTGTTGTGACTCTTTAATGCAGGCACTTCAGTGCAGAACTTGGAACCAGTCAAAGATATAGGCATCTAAAGTGCTACAGATCGACATTTTTAGCTACTGAATTACTGGAGTGAATCTAGAAGCAGGTGTTTGATCTTTAGGTCTGCTTGTAAAGTTGAAACCACCAAGCAGAGCTGCCTAATCAACAGGGAACAGTAAGGGTGAGTTTTAATGCCATTCTTCAGTCCAGCCTATTAAAAGTAGAAGGGCTGGAAAGAAGTATCTCTGTCTGCTTAGAATCCACAGTGTTAAGCCCCACCATATGCACTTACAGCTTTTGTCCTGAATTTTATGGATTTTGTCCTGAAGAGCAAGTAAACTTGCTCATCTTCAAACATTGCAGTACAACAAAAAGGCCCCAGTCTGGCTGCCTCAATTTCTTCATCTCTGTTCACCCAGAAAGTAAAAGACCTGGGTTTAATGTCTTTCTGCACCTGTGGGAGTTACCTCTCCTCCTTCTTAGAGGAATGCCATGATCTGTAATACGAATTTAAGGTAATGTGCATTTTTTAGTGTTGTTGGAGGGGCACTGTCTACTCATAAGCTGAAGTTGCAGTCTAGTCTATAAATTGATTCCACAATAACTGACCAAGAGAACAAAATAGAGGGTATAACTGGTGGTTAGGTGGTTGAAAAGGATTTGGGGGAAAAACCTGTCTTCTGGGCCTCCTGTAAGCTCCGCTTTTGTATTTTAGTCAAAGTATTTTGAAATACCAAAATACTTTTGTTGAAGAGAAACCAGGACTAGCATGACCTCTGTTTCAATGCAGAGTTCCTGCTGAGCTTTGGTTACTCTCACTCTCATCCAGGACTCTGGTGTCAAAACAGCCCCAAGGAAAGGTATTCCTCCCCCACAAAACCTGCTGCCTGAGTTAGTTTTGCATTTCCTCAGGCAAAGCAAATGCTATTTTCATCCCCTGCTTCCTACCTGTTCTGTAGCCATTAGGTGAGCTCACCTACAAGCTGTGTTTTAGGAAAACGGCAGGCGTGTGCATTTCTTCTGTAAAGCCAGCTGAGACTTTTTGGGCCTTCTCTGGGCACAAGTACTGGATTGAGTGCTACATCTCTTTCTTGGATCCCAGACAGATTAAAACTAGAACTGCTCAGTCCCGTTGAGACTAGATCAGCTTCAGGCATGTGCAGGCATAAAATCCTAGGTCTTTTTCAATTGAAAATCCAGGGTGAAATTTAGGTGGCTTCAGGAGGAAGTGGTGCTTTAACAGATTTTCCGGAATGGCAGCCTTGGTGCCTGTATTCAGTGTGCTAAGCACAAAATCTGCCTGGGGCTGTGTGCCTTACATGAGCTGGTGAGGGAAAACAGGAAGACCATCTTCTGCTTCCCTTCTCCATGTTGTGGTGGACTGCACAGACTCTTTCCTACTTGGCTCAGTTTAATTTTATTGGGAATAACCCTGAAAACATGCTTTAACTATTTCTCTCTTTCCTGGATGTTTCCACTGTGCCAGTTAGGTGAAAATTAATACTAAACTAGCATGTTGAGGTTCTAAAGTCTTCAGCTGTGACTAATCGGCACCATTCACTGCTCGGGGCTTTTGATGCTGAGAGGAATGATCAGTGCTGACTGTAGTCATGTCTCTGAATGATTTGTCCATTGGATCACATGCCAAATTTGAAACTCTTATATTAGATGAACAGATGAGGGCTCTGAAATTACATGGGGGGGGGGGGGAGGAAAACCACTGTGGCTAGAACTTAAATTATTTTTTTTCTTATTGGGTGACAATACTTAGATAAGGGGGATTGTTTATATTCCTGTGTGCAGTCTGAAACTTCCAAGATGCTGAGGACTGTAGCCTCAACTCAGCAAAATACTGTAGCCTCAACTCAGCAAAATACTGAATTAACTTTAAATATGTGAGAAAAGCCCTTGTGGTTTCTTGGAGTCTGTTTTACCTAGGAATGGATAAATATTCGTAATCACTGTGGGAAGCCTCAATCACATTTACACTGAGGCCTGTGTTGTGTTGTATTGTCTTCACACCCTAGCACAATCCTATATAATTACACCCACAAAACCATTTCTTTTAAGGCCTGCTTTCCTTTGTAAAGGATTCTTTTATTTCCTTTGTAAATTAACTCATAAAAGATACATGTTTCTTGTCCACTCTTGTATTCATTAAGGGTTTCACCTGCATGAGGGTTGAAAAACTAATTTTTGTCTACTCTTTATGAGGGCCTTGGAGATCAGATAAGTAAATCAACTGCAGAGTATCAGAATGCTGCTGTCTGTGTTCAACACTGACACTAAGTTTTTGGCAGATACAACTCAGGTGTGCTTATTATTGCTGGATGGTTTATATCAATGCATACAGGGTTTGTTGCAATAGAAGTTCCATGAATGCATGCCATGATACAGTCCATATCTTGAAAGGCTCACAGTCTTGCAGGAATGTGGGAGGAGGAAAGCTGTAAGTGGACTTCTCTAACTTTACACAAAAGATCATAATAGGTATGGATTAGGAAGCAAGTTTCCCTTTCCATACCTCATCTGTGCCTTTTAAGTTGTGGTGTATAACAAGGAGCTAGGAAGTTACCAGTGAGGCTTGTGTGGAATGCCAGTCCCCTGGGGAAAAGGGACTAGAGGAGTTACAAAGGCTGTTAGTTCAAAAGATTACCACACTTCCTGTGTTAAAGATGTAGGTGCTGAGTATCAAGCCACTGAGGCAAGTATGTGTGTTTGTTAGGTTGCTTGGAGTGGAATTTTTCCCATTGGAAGTGCTGCAGGGCCATCAGTTAGGAGAAAAATACCAATGTTATAAGTTACATGTGTGTGATTTAGACTTTCCCCTGTGTGACAGTAGCTTAAAACACTTTCATGTGCATATTGTTACAGTAATGTAGTATTGAAGGTGTCAGTCTTAGGTTTCTAAGCTTTCTGTACCTCCAGATCTTTCTGAACTGCTTGTAATGGCTCATGAATAGAAGGGACATCGTCAGAGCATATCTGTGGTTTTTAATTGTAAAAAAACCATGTACATCTACTGTCTCAGACTAGCACTTGCTTCAAACAGTGTCATAACCTATAGGTTCATTTTTCTGTGTTATTAGGACAAATTAACCCATTAGCTGCACAGACTATTGTGAGTCAGAAGTATATGACTCATATGAATAGAACATTT
The DNA here is from genome assembly GCA_025447955.1 of Psilopsiagon aurifrons. Taxonomy (NCBI): domain Eukaryota; kingdom Metazoa; phylum Chordata; class Aves; order Psittaciformes; family Psittacidae; genus Psilopsiagon; species Psilopsiagon aurifrons. Next base: position 81,980 of record JAOEHY010039159.1, read on the forward strand.
CTACTCTGGTTTTAATTAACTTGGCTTCCACCCAAATCCTCCTTACAAATGAAAGATACTAGATTAGCTGAAGTCTACAATGCATTTTTATGGTTTGTGCTAAACTTGCATGTGTATTTTTATGAGATAATGATACCAAAAAAAAAGATTCCCATGAATGCACTAGTTTAGAAAGTAAGCAGCAGAGCTGCCTTATTTGACAGACTGCTGAAGTACTGTAATTAATCGGTAAGAGAAAAAGAAAAAAGGAATGTGCAATTTGAGGACATTGGGAGATTATTCCCAGTCTTGATTCAGATGAGTGAAAAACTTGTGGTGATTACATTTTCAGTAGAAGGAGTCTTAGGTGGCCCTTCCCTTTGTGATTTTAGTAATTTTGCTATCTGGGAACTTTTCTTCTATTCTTTCTTAGGATAAAATGTAAAGACAGAATTGGTCTGGATCCCTATCAGTATTTCTAATTGGGTCACTGTGCCTTCTCTTAATAAAGCAATAGCAAACTCAAATCATCTCCTCAAATATAAGTTGCAGAGGGGGCAATCTAAGCCACTGCTGATTGTAGCCTGTCAAAATGGAAGCAATACTAATCATCTGTACACAATTTTTAAAGCATTGAAACAAAATGAAGAAAACAAAACCACCCCTCTCCCACCTTCACATAAATCAAGGCCTGAATCTTACTTAACACTAAACTTTCTTCATGGCACCTTAGGGACTCTTAATGCAAATGAGAAGCAGGCGTACAGATCCTTGGTGCACAATAGCATGATCTCTAAAGAAACAAGCACAAATACAAGTAGAGGGTGAGGGGATGTGAAAGAAATGTATCTTTGTGTGAACACTTTATAGTTTGCAACATGCTCATATAACACAACGAGGGTGGGCCAGCTGGCTGTAAAATAGCCTGGACAGATAAATTAATCAGTAGTATGCTCTGTGTGCCACCAACTGTCCTGTGACTAATAAGTTAGTTTTCTACTTCGGCAGGTTCCGTGAGTTTACTCGTAGTTTGAAGAGGAGAGCTGGAAGGAAAAGGTCAGGTTTTAAAAGGGGCTTAGTTAAGGGGGCTCTGAAATGAAAACTCACGTGTGGACCACTACTTCCCAGACTCTGCAGTCCCACAGTTTAATTCCAGTGGCTTAGAGCTCTTAATCAAGATCTGCCTTAAACTCTGCCTGCTGCCAGTTAGAACTGATAAAGCCCTAACTTGCCTTCTCATTGCCTAAGTAGTGACATTAGGATTTTCATCAAAGCAAAGAAATTAGAGGCACGTAGCAGACTCAGCTTCATTTAACCAGAACTGCATGTCCAGATTCAGAAATTTTTCTGTCTTGGAGGGACATTGTCATCCCATGCAAGGAAGATAGTCTGGCAATAAATTTGTTACAATATGCGCTTCCCAATCACTGTGGAAAGTTACCAAGTTGGTAGGAAGCAGATTTAGGCCGCAGGTTTTTCTATAGATATTTTGGACAGTTACACTGCCTTTCAGGAACACATGTATTCCTCAGAGGTTTGAGTATTAATTTCTGAAATTCCTTTGCTGATAATTAGACCTTGCTTTTCATTTTTCATTAGCCACAGCAAATTCTTTATGCTCATGTTATTTCAGGTTGGATTACCGAAAGTGTCTGGATTCCTGTTTTATGCTTACTATAATGTCCCTCCATTTAACAGAGCTCCTTTAGGTAGCTACAAAGTATTGTATGATCCACCAAGGTGCATAGCATGATGTGAATACAGGATATTAATGGACAAGTTTCTCTGAGTCAGCTCTGCCTCCTTTTGGGATATATACACAGAGAAACCTGCATCATGCCTCAAGATTTCCCTTTGTGCTCAGTAACAAAAAAGATCAGGGGTTTCCTTTGTGGTTTAGGAAGTTAGGTGTAGTTGTAGTATTAAAAGGGAGAAGAAGTATCTCACCCTGAAGTGAGATAAAGGATTGACCCTGCTGGGGCAGCACAGTCCCAGCATCTTTGTTAATCACTTTGCTAGCAGACCTGTAACTTGCATACTGAGCACTTCCAGTAAATAAGCTGTACTATATTGTGTTGCTAGGTCTTTTGCATGTACCTTAACACTTTAACCCCAGAAGTCTTGTGATCTTCTGTTCTCTCCTCTAGTATGACACAACCTCACCCAGTAATTTTGGTATCAAGACTGTAATTTCTGCTGCTTCTAAGACCTCTTTCCCAATGGCTCAGTTACCCAGGCAGTCAGACCTCTGGGATAGAGTTAACCACAGTGAATAACACCAACAGAAAACTTCGGCTGTCCTAAGTCAGGCAAAATTTTCCACTAGGTGGATTCCCCCCATTAAAAATTTGAAGATTTGTTCCAGGGAATCAAGACATTCTTGTTATTTAAACACAATTTCTGTTTTATTACTGGCTTATTAAAACTTGACATTCTTTATTACTCAACATTTCTTAATTAACATAAAATTCCTAGGGTCTGGTAGGATTCCACCACCCACAATCCTGTGCTGTCCTGTTGGTTTCTATTTAGACTACATATTGCTAGAGTGTGTGGGATTATATTGCATGCTGCAATTATTTTCAGGGAGGACTGTGACACTTGGCCTTGATCTTGGCTTTCTTTAATACAGAGCACTGTAAGTATGCTATATTTATTTATAACTTGTTGGGGAGAACAACCGAGGCTGTCTGACACTATGCACTCTCTTTACACTGTAATTCTCAAATGGGGCTCTGAGGAATCACAGGGAGGAGAGCTTTGCCATTTGAAAAAAAGGTCTTACAGTTTAATCAGAATACAGTGTTATCCAACCAGCTTGTTAAATCAGCCTATCCAATTATGGTGTGGGTTGAGCAAGACTCTGTGTTCAGGATTCCCTTGAGTTGCTTTTAGTTATGAAATAAAAATAAGAATTTAGGTCAGTTTTACTCTATTGACTAAATTAATATTTGCCATCTCACCACTGCGACTAGGCTTTGCCATCGGTTGAAAGGTAAATTGGGAATGCTCATTACAAATGGCAGATTACGTATGTGCTTTTCTCTGGACTGGTTTTAACCCTTGCAACACCGCAGTTGAATACTCTCAGTCCAGTGGTAAAAGAGCTACATCAGGTCTCCCGTCACCATCTAAGAAAAACAGATACTCTCCAGGATGCCTTGCTCCCTCCATTGGTTGTTTCCTCATTGACTGACTCTCCTGAGATATTGTATGAGCCTTTGCATCGAAATACTTATACCTACTTTCACCCTTCAATAATTCCTAGCTCCCAACCCCCTTCATTTGATCACACCTTATGGCATACCTCTTCTTCCAGCTGTCCCTTCTCCCTGATTAAGATAGTTTATCAACCCAGCATCTAAACAATTGATATTATGCAGCTGATCATGCCGTTGTCTCACGAAAACCCTATTTTTTCCAACTGGTCTTACTCACTGTGTCATTCCTGTTCTTTTTTCTCAAGCAACATTGAAATCTTTGAATGGTTTCATTATCTTACTGTATGTAACAACTGATAGAGCTTCTTATTTTTATCATCAACCCCTCATGTTCTATGGATACAGTCATAACACTTCCCCACTCATCCCCCGCTATAATTTTAAAAGGTAGAATTGAAAGAGCATGTTTCTCAGTTTTTGCCACAATCCAGTGCATTCTGCAGCGTAATTTGCGATACCTTTTTCTTTTCCCCTTATGATTATTCTAAGAAAAAAATCCAAATTCCGACCCAGCAAACAGGTTGTGGCCATTGGTTCATTTGTGGCTGGTCAAATATGTGTCTGTTCACACAGATGATTGCAATTTAGTCACGGTGCAGTGTAGAGGGTATGGCTGCATCTCTTTGCCCATTACGTTGCAGAACAATATTAAGCCAAAAAAGTGCTGGGAAAAGCTCAGAAGAGCCTGAGTTTGGATACATCCCAAATATGTTGGTTTCTTGTGTGCACTTACAGAAATCAGAAGAGAAAATAGACCTATAAATGTGCTATTGTTCATTCCTCTTCTTTTAATTCTCTGATCCTCTTCTTTTAAATGACTTCAGCCTTGAATTGCTCTTTACTCTTTATTTCATCTTTCAATTATAGATGTATACCACTTTACATACAGTGCTATGGAAGTAAATTGTTTGAAACAGTCACTTTGTTGCAAAGTGAAAACAGAATTTGAGGAATTAACCGAACTTCTTACAGATTAGTTACCAAAAAAAAACCCATGGAGGTGACACACTGGAAGCTTCTTTCTTGCAATACTGAAAAGTTAGAAAATGAAAAAGTTATATTTCTCCCGTGAAGTTGAGTTGCATCTGCATGTCACTATGTGATGCTGTTTTTTTAAGCCCAGATGAAATTGAGTGATGAAACCTGCTTCTATACTGCTAGCATTATATGAACTTGAAGACAGCTTTATCCACTTATACCACTCTGAAGCTTCCCATTTTATGAAATGTATAGCTAGAATTAACTGTATAGCTAGAATTAACTCCTCCCTGCTCTGCAGGGGATGATGTTGCTTTTCTCTTAATTGTTTTCCTTCTCTCTAGCAAGTCATATGTATTTGCAAAGATTTGCATGCTAACAGAGTCTTCATATTTATTGCAAAGCCAGTGATGGTCTTTTCTCAGTATCACTGGACATGGGTCAGGCCAGACTTAGAGAAAACAGAAATAGTCTTTCGTGTTATGTTATCCTCTCAAGTAGGTAGATTATATGGGATAGTCTGAAACTGAATTTAAAGGTGTATTTTGCTAAGTATAAGTTAGATCTTAACATTTGAGAATGGTTTGGGGTTTAGGATAGCATGAGAATTAATTCCAGCAATAAGTTATAAACAGTTTACCTTTCTTGCACTCGATCTTGCTAAATGTAAAAAAACTCAGTTCATTTACTATGTAATTATCCTGTGTATTCTTGAATGAAAGCATAGCGATGATCACATTTCTGGCACATTTGGGAGCAAAACAGTTAAATTGCTAACAAATAATGTTTTGTAGTTTGTATGAGAGCCAAGAAGATTAATGAAATGTTCATGAGAGAGTCTGGCAAGTGGCCACATTCCTATGGGAACATTGCTGCAGTGAGGTTTAACGGAGCATAAGGGACATTAAGAAACAAATGTGTGGGAGTTTTAGGGTGGACTGTAAATGATAAGAATCTAGTAAAACTAGATATTGTGTATTTTGCCTTTGAGGTTTTCCAGTGGATTTCTGTAACATTTCTCATCCTTATCTAAAGTTTGTGAGGAAGATGAGCGAAGTGCATCCTCCTTGGGTTTTTTAAGCGCAGCTGTCAAACGCTAGCTCTACTGACTTCTCTGAATGTTACAGCAGACGTAAACTCATTAAACAAATGGCTACAAGAGATAAGTCTTTAGTTTTTGTGTAGAAGCTCCTCACTTTAACGTTTAATCTGTGAGCCTGCCTGAAACTTGCGTATGATTTTAATTGTAAAAAGCTGTGTTAATTTTATTCTTTCAGACAAGCCAAGAAGCTGAATTACTTATAGCTGTATTTCTATTCCTGTTGTACCACCACCTCCCTTTTCACAGCAGTTGTCTCTGAAATACGTTCTTATTGACCATATGTATCCGCTAACATGCTGTATTTCAATTGAGTTAGTAAGTATTGTATTTAATCAAAGATGAGGATATAAGCTAAGTTTCCTGATTCAGAAGAAAAACTCTTCTATAAGTAAGATTGCTAACAGCAGTCAAACACTTCTTTTTACCATACCAAAAGATAAAATAAACAGGAAGCTGTTGATTTACCTGAGAGCAGGGCAGGCATTGATAAATGTATGGACTTTACAGTATGCTTTCTAGAGGTCAGCACACAGTATGGTAATCTAAAGATTAGCTAAAATAATCATCATGGGTAGCTATCAAAGTGAAGGAAACCTGTGTTCTTACTTACCTTTCCACTAGATGGCAATGGTACATGGTACTTACGTGTACTTTAGTAGAGGAAATCTTTAAAAATCCAAATTTTATTAGAGGTTTGAGCATATCTCCTAAGTGAGGATAGGTGTACTGTTAACCTGTGCTGAAACTCAGGTGTCTCAGCAGTCCCAATCTCAAGTAGCAAAACTTAATCTTCTTTCTTTGCATAACAAATGCAATATCCAGATTTAGAAAGAGCACAGATACAAATAAGCCTGTTCAAAAGCAAATACAGTGCTGTGATGACAAGGCTCTCTAACAAGCCAGAGTGTGTATTAAGTTTCTACTTTTATGCTGGATGAAACACTTTTCTCGTATTAGAACCAAGAGATTAAAATTGATTCTTGGAGTCATTTCATTGACTAGTTACATTAGGGATGGATGTGGTTCTGTGTTTTTGAATTATAAAATAAAGATTGCACGTTACTCTGTGAGGAGGGGAGAGGGCTGTTCTTTCTGTGGTGAGTCAGAAGAGCATCCAAAATGGGACTCCTTTGAAAAAGGTGCCCCAAAGTAATTTGGGGGCATTATATTGTAATGGAGGTAATGCTGGAGAAGGAAGATGAGAGAGAAAAGAGGCAGCATAAAATACTTTTCTTTAAGGTACCCAAGGTCTGAAGAAATGCAGAAGGCATTTGGACAGATGGAATATCTGAATCAGGCTACTGGTGAGTTTGCATCTGTGGAGATCATTTGAGGTCTGTCTGTAATTCAGAATACACCATGGTAGAACTGCTTTTTCCTAAAGTGTGACAGTTTGTTGTGATGCAGATTAAGTGTCTTGCTAAGAAATAGTCCACAGTGGCCTACCTGAGCCCACACGACTGCTTGCCAGTGGCTAGATAGAGAATGAGTGGGTACTAAAGTGTCTTGATATAAGAAAAATCTTTGTTATGATCACAAATACTTATCAAGGCAGAACATTTGTGCTATACTAATCATATGCTTCACACGTGAAGATTTTTTGATAGATACTAACTACAGGACTTTCATTCCATGACAAAACACAATCAAATTCAAAATACAGGAGTTTAATTGCCTCCTAGCTAAATTGTTAACCCAGCAAGATTAATAACAAACCTTCATTGCTATATAGAGTTCTGTGTTTAATTACTGTTGTAACTTTGTTTTGTACACTCAGTTCATCAATATTACTATTCTTACTCAGGTCTGCTTCTGGTTGCAGTGGTGAACCAGCCAGTCAAGTTTTTGTCAGTGAAATATTTTGAGAAGAGTTTGGCGGGTTTATTTCTTCAATTAGGGTTGCTTGTGACTTCTGAAACAGAGTGCAGTACTGTAGTTTAGGCATTGAACCATGTCTCTCACAATAAGATGATTTCCTTTCCTTACTCTGCCACCCTATTTTCATCGTGACAATGGCTAATTTACTTGGACTTGTCAGGTATGTCTACCTCACTGCCAGTGTCTAGCATTCCTTACTGCCTGGCTTCAAGTCTTAGTCAGCCAGGGGCTTGAAGCGCTATGACTGTGATGGGCACCGGTCTAACTGTATCTGAGCTGTCCTGCATCCTCAAAGGCATAGTGACTGCTAATACAGATAGGATTCGAGTACCCAAATATTGTGAAGAACTAAGTTTGTTCCTGTGTAGCCTTCTAGATTGTCACTTTAGCATCTTTGGAGGTCAAACCCTGTGAATATCCACACTTTCTAGCATTTAACTCCACACGGATTTCATAGGGTAGTCAGCAAAACCCTAGCCCTTTCATGACCCTTCAGCTGCACCTATGTTATTCTGGCTAACACACACATGGAGAGTCAGTGGCTAACAGCAGCCCACAAGTCAGGACAGATAGCCTGTTTCACAGCAGCCTCATGAAAACAGGATATCCATCAAGAAAAGGTGCTACCCTCGTTCTTGATGCATAGTTCAGCAGCAAGCTTCAAAGATGTCAGTTGTGCTCCCACCACAGTAAACTCAGAGCCATTCACATGGTCAGTCTATGGTGAGTTTGTAACCAGTCAGAGCAGAGTATGTTACATTTCTCGTGGTGCTGGCTTTTCCAGGGATAGCCCTGTGGTATGCTTATCTAATATTGGCCCAGATGGATGTTCTTTTGCTCTTTTACGGGTGTATTAGCAAAGGGTTTACATAGCTGCCTCTTCAGACTAACGTCAGTATTTTGGGGAAAGAATTGGAATTTTTCAGACTTGGGACTAGCACACAGATAGTGGACTGAACACATGCCTGTATCTCTCAGACTTGTGCAGTCTGTAAGATCCTGGTTCCTCCATCCCCAGCATGCTCAGAATTAGTCTGCTGGGTCATGTAAGCTATGGGTGGGTAGCTACTGTACCCACCAGAAGTAGAAGAGTCACTCCATGATTGTTAGCTTTGTGGACTGTCCTTACTTCCTTTGTGCTAGACACAGAGGAAAAGATAGATAGGTCATCTCCTAGAATCACTGTTGCTGACTCCCACCCCCAACTGACTAACTTTTGATCTCTTCGGGTTTGTCATGAGAGAGAGAGCCCTTGTTGTGTGTTTCCCTAACATGCTGCCAGGGTGTGAGAAATGAAACAACTAAGAAAAAACATTATCTCTAAAAAGAATCTGTAACTGAGTCCCTTGTTCCTGGGATCTGTTGTGTTGACTTGGGGAAGGATAAAAATGACTGACTGTTCATTGTAGTCTCCATGGACACCCATGGAAAAATAAGGCTAAGAAATGAGCTTGAAGGCCTGCCCAGAAATATCCCTAAAGCCACATCTATAGGGTCAGTCTTTCTTTCCCCCACCAGCCATTTGAAAGCACTGGTGAAGCAAGGTGAAGGTGAAGCAACTCTTCCATTGGGCATGTGGGATATATATAGCATCAATGCCCAGAACTTCACCCTGTGCACACTCTGCAGATGTTGTCACAGCTGTGCACTGCTGAGGAAAGGGAGTAACTCCTGGCCCTGTCTTTGTGATTCCAGCTCTCACCTACTCAGAGGCAACAGTTCTGCTCAGGAACAGGCTGCTCTGAAGCTGTCACAGATTTCTTTTTTTCTGTTGTGGTGGTTTTAGTCCTAAAGAAAGAACTACAGACATAGATTGGCTCTCTTGGAGCATCAGGGAGGCTTTCAGAGTCCCAAAGGACCCATTGTGCTTTTCAGAAGCCTCATGGCTACATCTGTATTAAATCAATCCCTATAACTGATGAAAAGTCATGTTCACAGTTAGTGGACATGGCAGCACATCGTATTCTCCTTCATTTTTGGAAAAACAGGAATTTTTCACAGCTTAGCTCTAGTCCAGGGGTCTTTGCAAAAGCACTGAAACATTGTCAAGCAGAATCAATATTATTAATATTTTCAAGCTTGGAAACCATTTTTGAGGACAGAACTTCTTCAGGAGAGAGCAATAAGCAATAAAATTGTATGGTCAGGTCCCATTTTGTCGCAGAGGAGTGGATCTCATTACCTGCTATAATAGGTCAAAACTGCTCTTAGTCTAAGTAGAAACTGACAGTGCTCTAAGAATGATGTTGTTGGGTTCTTTTTGTCCTTATTTTATTTTGTTTAGTTTTATTTTCACATCTGTCAAATTGTGATCGCAAGTGAAAGATGATGGTTGGGCATGAGGAAATAACAATTCTCATTGTGTAATCTTGGCATTGTCTAGATCGGTGTATATGGCTCTATGCAAAAAAGACCACTTTCAGTGTGTTACTAATGACTGGACACTTAGGCAAAGGAAGAAATCTTCTTTCAGTAAGTGCTCAGTGGAAGATATACCCTAAAGCACGGGTTTGGTTTTTGTTCTAGAATACTTTTCTCTTTCCGCAAAAAAACTAACACCTCCTGCAGGATCTGTGTTCTCTTCTTAACCTTGAGCATTGATCTGACATCCACAATTAGCCTGGAAAGCAGGAGAGAAATGCTCTACAGCCACAGCTTTCCAAGAAAGTCAGGAGACCCTTTGTGACCTCATACCTCAACCAAGTATCTGAGGTGTCTGTAGTATAGCCGCTCCAGCCAAGCTCAGCCAAGTGGGCAGGGGTGATGAACATGAAAAACCCCTTTCTCCCTTTGCAGGGAAGTTCATTTCAATTTAGTCTCATGCTCTTTCGTAAAGCCTGCATCGCACCCTGACAATTTTATGTCCCAGATTGCAAAAACACTCCAGCAAATCAACTGTAGGAAATGCAGTGCCCAGTGTGTATTCTTGGACCCATGTAAAGAAATCTAAACAGTCTTTTGTATTTTTTTAAAAAAGTCACAAATCTAAGTCAACATCATGGATTTTTTTTAAGGTCTGAATCATTGTTTTGTATGCATATCAACAACAATTCTGTTTTTGATTTAGTGAGGACTGTAGATTCAAATCCCTGGGTTTGATTTTTGTCTTGTCTCAGCATTGCTGTAAATGGTTTCGCATATCAATACCGTAGTGTGTTGATGGTGTAATACACAGTGATAACATAGTACCTCAGACAGTGGTAGTCCTTGTTTTCTTCTTGAGCTTCATAGCTGAACAAACTCTGGAAGTAAGCTTTTGATGTCTGCATGATAAAGGCATGTTCTGTTTATTATTATGTATGTCTACAAATTCATTGAGTTTAAGAAAGAAATTTACTGGTTTTTGAAGGAATATTTAGCCAACTAATTCTCAACAAAGACTGGTTATGTCTGGCCCTAGCATAGGAGAGGAAGGACATGAAACTGATTCCATTATCGTGTCTGGTCTTTTCCAGCTTATCTTCTTGTCATATCACTTCTAGAAGCTGGGATACAGGCACATTTCCTACCTTAGTCTGGTGCCTAAGCAAAGTATTCACTCAATTCTCCCTAAAGACTAGTTGAAGGAATGACCCCAGAACAAGGTTACACTTGGTTAGTCCTTTGATTCTTCAGTGGTGAAGTAAGAATGTGCCTATGAGAGGGAATAATGGGTTTGGCCCTGGTATGCTTGAGAGCCCGGTCACTGGGTGAAGGCGGAAGCTGTAGCTCCTTTCTCCATGAGGCTCTGAGGCTGGTGTCATGGAGCTGCCCGCCAGCTGCACTCGGACATTAAGCAATAGTGGGCACTGGTTATTAACCGCCACTGTGAAAAAGAGGTGAGTGATCCTTCTATAACTAAGGTTTCCCAAAGTATTTTTTACTTATTAGTCAAGAAAATAAGAAATACGTTCTTTCTCTTAGAAGGCTCTAATCCCACTTGACTGCACAGTATTAAGCAATCATATCAAAGAGAATGTATTTTTGAAGCAGTTGTTGGGGCAAAATTAGAGCTTCAAGAGTAAGAAATAATGAGAGATGTAGGGGAGAGAGGCTTTTTTATTTTTGGAACAAATATTGAAGAAGATCCTTTGCTCCTGAGTCAAGTTCCCATGCTTTCTCATTATGTTCTTTGGCTGAAGTAGTCTTTAGATAACAAATGTGTCAAGCTGTTCTGTCTCACTAAGTTAGAATTAGATTATGTCTGTGCAGAAGAAGGTTTTGGAATAGCTGCAAAAACAATTACAATGCTGCTTGATTCACTGATGATGTTAATTGTAAATCCATATTAATCTAGGGCTGGGCAGGAGTTGCCAGAAGGTTTCATTTTCTATGTACCGTGACAGATGCTTGCCTCCCTTTCCTTTTTCCTGGTGCCTTAGACCTTAGATATCTCCAGTATTTTCTGAAAGCATAAACAGTAGCCTTAAGCAAATGATAGGAAGGTTGCAATGGCCTATATAAATCTCCTTATATGACTTCAGCTCTCATAAAACCAGCTCATAATATTTTAATCATATTCTGGAAGTCCTTTAATACTAACGCATAGGAAATACCATACCAACAGCTTGTTTCTTACTTAGGAAATTGTAAGGTGAGTGTTTCCTTTTTTTATATGGTTCTTAACAAGGGAGAGATGCAAAATGCAATCTGGAAGAGAAAGGCAAGAATGGAAGATAAAAATGGGTGGCTTTTTACTCCATTTTAAATTTGAAATAAAAAGCTGTTCTTTCCAGTCAGATGCCATGTCTCTTTCTGCAAGAGTTTTCAAGCTCTGTGTCTGCTAATGGTCTGTGGAAGGCTATTTGTGTGGAAAGTATTTCTGTCTGGGGCAGTGCATTTTTGAAAGCTTGTCAGATTTGTATGCTGTAGTGTGCAACTGTTTAAAGCTGCTCAGATGTTCATACATTGTCCTAGTGATGAGGACAGCGTGAAAAATCAACAGACTAGATGATTTTGTCACTATAGGTAGATTGTTTGGCCAAGACCTCACTTGGAGTACTGTGTGCAGTTCTGGTGTCCTCAACATAAAAAGACATGAAACTGTTGAAACAAGTCCAGAGGAGGACCACGAGAATGATCATGGGACTGGAGCACCTCCCGTATGAAGATAGGATGAGAAAGTTGGGGCTGTTCAGCCTGGAG
>JAOEHY010039160.1:0-11243 GCA_025447955.1 Psilopsiagon aurifrons
CACCCTGTGCCAGCGCTCAGCACCCTCACAGGGAAGAGCTTCTGCCCAAGAGCTCATCTCAGTCTCCTCTCTGGCAGTGTAAAGCCGTTCCCCTTGGCCTGCCCCTATGGGCCCTTGTCCAAATCCCCTCTCCAGGTTTCCTGCAGCCCCTTTAGGCACTGTAAGCTGCTGCCCTGGTGTACTCAACACACAAATGCCTGTCCTGATGCATTTCCTCATTTCCTAGCATCACAGGGCTGGAACGGGCAGCCACTCTCTTCTGTGATACACTAGCAAGACCCAGGGGCATTGCCCCATTTCCTGATGCTCATGACACAGCAGCCTTCCAGCTCTGCTTACAGAGCCCAGGATCAATATCCCATCCTCTGGAAAGGCGGGAAGAACCTCTCCTGCTCAGCACCAAAAAAGGCATAGGAGGCACAAAGGGGATCTCTCTGCCTCCCCTATGCCAAGCACCCACAGCTGCCCGCAGCGGATCCGCGCCTGGCCTCAGTGGGAACGCCTGGCACTGCCTTCGGCCAACATTCCCGGAGCCTCCCGGCCGCTGCAGCGCTCCACTTGCCAAGTTTAACTCCAGCAAGGCCCGGGGAAAGCATCACTTCTCCTGTGCAATCAACGTACTCCAATGGCCATGCTGCACACTCCCAGCTGCCTTCCGTTGTGCTCTGGTGTGCTGAGTATTTGGCTTTATTGAAGCACGACGAGGCTGAAACCCCACTGAAAACACAAAATCCTTATTTGTGTTATAGTCGCATTTCCCTCACGGATCATATGAGCCCAGTAATGCTTTAATAATTAGAGCCCAGGTTGGTGTGAGCACACACTCTGCACTTTTCACTCATCAAGAAGTCAGAGCCTACCTTTTTATATCCCAAAGCATCTGTGTCTGGAAAAGTCTGCTCTGATGCTCCTTGAATTTTATTACCATCCCTTCCTTTACAGAATCCAACTGACCGAGCCATGTTCAACCCTGGTCCCCAACTCTCGACATATGTAGAGATTCGATACACAACATAGAACAAAGGATAGCTCACCTTGCTGCAGGCGTACAACTCTGAAATCATAACTGCTTTCACATCTCATGAGCAACTGAAAATGGGAACTGAAGAGCACAGCAATGTAAAGCAACCTGAAACCCTCTCAGTTCTCCACATCAGAGTGATTAGACTTCAACCAGCACAGTCTGGCCACTGCTAGGCACTCCTGCAAACCTCCCCTCAAGTGTTATCTGTAAATCAAGGGGTATAAATCACACTAGGAAATGGGGCAGGGAAGGAGAGATGCAGAAAGCGCTGGCTTTTGTGGGGTGCTGAACAGATACCCTTTCAGAAGGGAGAGTGCCCAGCCCACACACGTCTGGCTGCAAAAGGGCAAGAGTGCCTTGGAATGTGCTTAGAGCCAAGATGTGGCTTTGTACAGGCAGGGTGTGCCCTCGGTAAGGAAAATCACGATAAAGAGCGAGAAAAATCAACAGTGCAATGCCTCAGCCTTGGTCAGAGCCTGCTGCGGACTGCACACGCCTGCACTGAGCTGAGCTGAGCCCCTTCTGCATGTTTTTACCTGCATAATGTTTCTGCTATTGCAAAGCTTTGTTTTACAGGGAAAGCTTTGCCTGAAGTGACGTTATCTAAGTGCTCTGTAAGGCAGGTATCATGGCAAGCAAAGGTTGCAAGAGATTCTCTTTCAAAGTCTCCTAATGAACAAAGAAGAAGACACATCAAGTTGCCAGAGATGAGTACTGCGAGCATTAAACACCCTGGGAACAGAGTTCCTCCACCAATCTCACATATTCACTTCATAAAGACGGGGAATACAGATATCACCCTCCCCTTCAGCAAAGAAAAAGGAGAGATTCACATGGAACTGCACTGGCTTCATTATCAGCCTTTTATTCTTCTGCTGTTGAGCTGCCACAGCCATCAACCTTGCTGAAATAAGTCAGAGCAGTGAAGTTTGCAAGTTCACTGTGCACGTACAGCCAGGCTTTCAAGCAAGCAGTTGAAATATGGCAAGAGGATTTATACTGTACACTGCCTTTGTTATTAATGAAGAAGCACTTTGCAACTAACAAAGTAATAGTAATAAGCATAGACAACCATTCATGCCAATAAACCACTTCAAAAGATACCGTGTCTTTAAAAAACTCCTGGCAAGAACCCCTGGAAGAACAGGGACTTCTAAACCATAAAATCATTCTTCCAAGTTAAAATGACAAAGAAACATGAATTTTGTTCAACAGCTGTGAAACTTCCTTTACTTCATCACTTCTCAGAAAGAACTAGGAAACTGGGGTCTGGATCCATGGCTGTAAAAGAGCTCGAGTAAGTGATGGGAGAGCCTAGAAGTTAGCTCCCAGTGAGACACAGAGTGACTCCAAGAGGTTAGGATGTGCAGAAATAGGATACAGGGAGCACTCGGGATGCACAGCACCAGGATGGCAGCATCCAGCAACAGGCCGGAAGAGTTCCCAAAGCTGGATGAAGAATCTTCTGGCTGTACTCCAGTACCCAACACAAAAACCAGGGTTTGGGGTAACATGTTATTTTGTGTACTGCTGCTTGCAGAATGGAGCAGGTTCTATCAGTAAAAGCAGCTTAGGGATCATAAAAGGGATCATAAATTTCAGTTTTCACAGTGCTTTCTGCATGCAGAGCTTAAAAAGGTTTGCAAATGTTTTTAGAGATGGTGAAAAGGAAATTCAAAGTTGTCCAACCTCACAACCGCTTACAATAGCACAGTGGGTAGAAATTAATCCTCTGGCCAGAGCCCTTAGAAGGAAGTATCCTCATCTGACTGCACCCATTGGAGTTTCAATTAACAGATTACCACGCAGACCATGCCAAAGGGAAAAGCAGAGGAAGAGTTTTCAAGTAGCTTTGTGTGAAAAACTGTCTGCAAAGTGCAGAAACACCAATTGGTGACAACTGCCCAAACAGGACAACGGAGGATACAGCACAGGATTAGGAATGCAAACCCCATCATGGCAAAAAAGCACATCCACAAACAGCAGTTTATGCCCTGCCTCAGCCCCTAGCACTGCCTGCTGCAGCCCCAGGAAGGAATCCTTCTCTCTGCGGGAGCAGAAAGTAGATGAGCCCGGGAATGAAGAGATCACTACAGTATTTAAAGCTGTGAAGAGTGAAACCACTGAAGCCTGAATAATTTGCAACAGGCATTTAAATATAGCTCTGCATATAACCGATGTTTAAATGCTAATGTGAATCGAACAGAACCTTTGTGATTTAGCAACCTTAAAAGCATGCAGACCATAGCCACGCAAGTCAGTCAAATACTCACCGAGACCGACACATCCTCTATTTTCCTTTTAGCGCTGGAGTCAAATAAGACATTGCGTCCTCTCCTCTCGCAGTCCTGGTACACGATCAGTCGGATCTGGCTTGGGTCAAACTCCGGCAAAGGCCAGCTTTGATTGAAAAATACAAGAGCAAAAGGATCAATTACCACAACTCTTCATTACACTGTTCTTTCTGCATTATCTGTATATACAAAGCATGAAGCTGAGCAAATGCAATGCCATTTCATCACACCCTTTCATCCTGTAGCCAGAATCATTTCTGGCATAAACAGCATCAATCCACTACAAACACATACAATGACGTGCGCAGCATTACCAGTTCTTGTCCTCTGTTTTGTGATAGTGAATGTTCCCTTCAAGTTCCAGCTTTTTGAAATCAAAGTCATGGGAAAACTCAGCTTTTGTGTTTAAAGACCAAAACCCAACAACCAGAACCCACAAGTCCCTCATGATTGCAAGCACTAGCTTGAAAGCATTCACAATTCAAAAGCAGAAAGGTCTATATGCACAGCGGCCTCTCGCTTAAGTAATGAGTTTCTGCATTTGCAGCCATGGGTTGGCAAGGCACTGAACTCCACAGCTGAAAAGATGCAAAGCACCTTTCCACCCTTCTTCAGGTTTCACACTGTAGTAACATATGTGTATAGAACTAACTGGAGTATTACAAACTAGAACGTTCAGACTGATTTATATGCTTTGATGCTGGGAAAGCAAGCGCCACATGTAGCTTGGTCTCAACTATATTCAGGTCCTCACTGCATTCAGAAATAATCTCTTCTAACACACCTATTCCCAACTGGTTTTGTAGGGAGGAAAGGAGCTTCCTGAGCCTCTGCCTTTCCCCAGTGCCTCTGACTCGGGGCTTGGCAAAGGGAGCACTTGCTTGAGGGCTCAGGCTTGAACACCAACTGTATAACCTTGTCATCACATTCAATTTCCATTTTAAAACGCTGGCCATCACAGCCCAGCAATCCCTGTTGCCCATGGGCTTGGGAATCCATTTTCACCGGTACCTTCTCAGTTCTTGGAAACAAGATGCCTGCTCTATCCATGAAACCAGAGGGAATCATCTTTCAGCTAGTTACAAGCCATTTCCTAGATCAGGTGAAATTCTATCTTCCTCAGCCTTGGCTTTTAGGTGAGCTGCATTAGCGTGAAACCCCAAGAGGTGAGAAACCAGGCACTGGAACTTTCCAGCCGTTAATGAAGGACACAGGCTCCCTGTTTACAAGCTGTACATTTATTGCAGAAGGAAGATATCTGTAAGAGGTAATATGGATTAAAGCAAACCTAGCACAGCAGACTCCAAGATTATGGTGCACTTTCGCTGTCCCTCATTAGCTAACCAAAAGGTTTCTTTCTCGGCACACATGCTCTATGCGATCAGTACGTGAATGATGATTTACAGCCCAAGAACTCCTATAACAGGTCACGGCATCAATTTGATCACCAAAGCTATGGTTGCTTATCTGAAGTTTTTAAGACTCTTCAACTTAGATCCACAGGCTTTACACCTACTGTGGTCTCAAGGAGGTGAAACTAAGCACCAAGACATACAGTTACTTGCTCCCTTGAGAGAGGAAATCCATTTCCTAATCTGCTCACCCCCACCATTTAGCAACAGGAGAGAAAAACAGAAGCTGCAGGAAGAGAGTCAGCCACGAATGGCAAAAGCAGCTTATTACAAAAAGAAAAGCTTGAGCAACTTGCAGCTGAAGCAATGGGCTGTGTAGATTTGGGGGCAAAGAGCTATGCACCCTCTCTAGGCACCTAAAGCCAAGCATCATCCACAGAGGGATGTGCTCACATGAAGAGTGGACAGCAAACCAAGCAAGTCTGTCCCTTAAACCAAGCACAGAGACAAACACAGAGCAGAGCTCACAGCTACCGGGGGCTCTGCTCATGGGCCCCATCATGCATATCAGAGAACGTAAAACAATAACATTCACGTTGTCTGATGTGTATTTGAGCGTGGTCAGCACTAGAGCCTGCCTTCAGCGAGGGGTGCGGAGGCGAGAGCGGGATGAGCTGGCTTCCTGGAGGAACCATCTCCATATATTTCAGTGAACTCCATGGAAGTCTGGAAACTCATCTTGCTTCCAGTTACATCACTGTGGTTCCTATAAAGAAACACTACGCGACAATAACAATGAATTCCTTGCCAAAAAGGTGCTATCGCTTGCTCCACCCTTGCAACACATTTCATTCTCCTCCACGCTCAGACAAAAGCATCTCTTCCATTACCTAGTGCTTCTGATATTTGACTTTGAAATTACTGGCAAAGAAGGGCAGTAGCTGTTCCAGATCTTAGGGAAGTCTACTTATAAAAAGCTCCAAGAGCAGATTACACACTAAGAGGAGAGAAAGCTAAATATAAAACTCTTGCTGTATTCGGAAACATACTGGATCAAGGTAACAAGAGCTTGTTTACTTCTCAGCTGCTTCACATGACATTTTAACTTTCTCTAGCCGAGCTTTTAGGCGATATTAACCCCCGTAATTGGTGGTAATTCCAGAGAAGCATTATCTCTGCTACATAATGGAGTCCTGAAGCACATTTCAGCCTTGCAGAAACATTCCCTGGCAATAGCGGGCCACTTCCCAAACCCGGAGAAACTTGACGAGAGCTGGGGAAAAGTTCATTTAGGCAGACAGTAAACAGAGGCAGGCTGGCACCTCCGACCCAGCCCCACCAGGAGGAAGCAGGACACTGAGCAGCTTTGCTTTCGTTGTTAGCAGCGCTTCGGAATACCTCTACACATGATAGCTGGGTAGATTATCCCTAGAAACGTCCAAATTCCTGCGTGCAATCCACAGGGCACGATCTCAAAACAAACAGACCAGGGCAATACTCCAGCGCCAATGAAAACTGACCTAGATCTACTGAAGAGAATTAGTTCTGTTTATAAATGGAAACCAACTTTGACATTTAACTGATGTTTTCCTGAGATCCTCATAGGAAAAGCGGGAGATGCAGAATCAGATGTTCCAGCAATGTTAATGCAAGGCATCTCCTGCGCTGTTCTGAAGTGACAGCTCTCCTGTGTGACCTATCTACTGCTCTTTGGCATTCCTTTGAAACTGATTGAAGAAAACACAGAAACAAACAGTGAACAAACAAACATAAAAGCCATCACTGAGAAAAGCCCAACAGACTTTTACCAGTGGAAGCGATTGGGAAGTTAGTGCTGCAAGCTCATGCATTGAGCAAGAGGAGAAACAGCGAGCAGGACACCAGCCCCAGGGAGATCTCCACTACACAAATAGGGGCTCTTCTTGAATGAGATGTTCAGAAACATCCATATGAATAAAAGGGGTGGAAATCCACTGATATATAAATGCTGTGTGGGATATTTTGGAAGCAAATCCTGTACAAGCAGTTCTCACCCAAGGACAGCCCAGTGGAGGTTAGAGGGGACCTCTGAAGTCACCTGGTCCAACCCCCCTGCACAGATGCTAAGTACAAAACACAAAAGGAACGGGATTCTTTGGGACAGAAAGGCAAACCTTCATGTGAATAACGATGAAATTATCAGAAATGCATAATAAAGAAACCAAGGCCTGAAAAATGGTATTTTCCTGCATGTTCACACTGAAGTACTACTATTGTTCAGCCCTTCTCTTTCACTTGTTTTGGTTTGCTGCCTTTTTCACCTTCAACCACTAGGAATATTATCTGTAGTTCACATTTAGGCTCCATTGCATGCTTCCCGACACCTGCACTGCGAGTTGCATGGCAATCCACAACTCCAAATGCTCTCCAAAGACAGACTTTTCTCATGTATCTAATTCCTGGAGTTTATTACTCCCACAGACTTTCCTCAGCAAGAGGCAAGCGAATGGCTTTAAATTGCTATTATGACACTGTTTGCAAGCTGCAGCAGATGAAACAACAAACACAAATCCTTCATTACCACTCCACCAATTAAACCATGAGATTTTCCCCTGTAATTGGAAGCAAACACATTCCTTCCTCCTTGTTTCCACTGCAACAGAAGCAGCACTTCTTCATTACCTTCAAGGTTTAGCTCAATACTACTTTTCCTCCTGCCTGAGACTTTACTTGCAAAACTATTTCATACTAACACAGCTTAGATAGCATTCCCGATTGCCTTTTAATAATTAACAGCTCTTTTAGGAGTCTTAAAGCAAACTGACCAAGGTATTCAGCAGGTAGTTCTAGAAGAGCTGGCTAAAAGGTAAAGTAGCTCAAAGCCAGCCTGTGACTAACCACTGGAGAAGTAAGTTGAAACTATCAAACTATTGTTTTCCTACATCATGTTACCCATAGTTATAAAAATTGCCTGGTGATGAATCACTTGGAACTATTTTTAAAAGCATCTACGCAAATGATATTTATAGTTTATGCCAGCTTATCTGTTCTGCGTGGTTTTCGTGTTAGCACCTTGGTTAAAGGCTGCCAGGCACAGCCAGGGCAGAGCAGGTCTACCCTGCTCCACGCCTGCCATGTGAAAGGAAACGTCTTCCTTTGCTCCTGTTGAGCATCAGGACAAAGGTACAGGGATCCCCAGGGCTCATCTCCAACTCCTGCAGGTGATACTCTCCCTGTGCTGGTGTTGCTACACAGGTGCTTAGACCCAGCCAGCTTCTACACGGCACTGGACAGAGGTTGTCTCTGTCTTGAAGGGCTTACACTGCAAATATGAGCTCACTGCACAGGGTGCATTGGGATGTTTGAGATGCAGATTATCTCCATAGAGACGTACATCCACATCAAAGCATTCTCACCTGTACATAAAAAGTCCAGCAGTATTTAGGCTCCTGCGCTTGCTTTCGTGTAAGGAAGAGTGATCAGAAGCAGAAGCAAAATGGTCCTTGCCAAGTCCAACCAACACGTCATACACCTCTCACCCTTACTGAGGTGTCTTTCCCAATGAGGAATTCCCTTCTCCTGCCCAAATTCCTCTGCACATTTATCTGCGAGTGATTTGGTTTCTCGTTTGGCTTTGAGAAGACACAACGAAAGTTGAGTACATGGGACACATGGGAAGGGTATCACACATTTTAATACCTTCTTACAATCATAGTATCATAGAATAGTTAGGGTTGCTGCAATTCAATCATTCACTTCTTACTGGTCCATTACTGTAGCAGGACATCTGTGCAGACCTTTCTGAAAGCGCACAACTCATTTGGAAGCAATGAAAACAGCAATGTATGGCATGTTAATGATGCTCCCAGCCTTGGAAGAGCATCCATCAGCCTTTTTTAGAGAGGCATGGGCAGATTATCTATTTCTTCAGAATACCACCTGAAACACAACAGAACTTCATGCGGATTCACATGACAAGGGTGATTCAGGCTGATCTGCAAAGCTGGCATTTTCAGCGAGATTCCCCTTCCATGTTGGTGACACGAGTATAAGGCTGTGAGGAGGAAGAGCCCTAGAGAAACCACGGGGCCAATACTTGGAAGACAGTTTACAAGCCATTGGTCTTTCAAAAGCTGAGGTCACTCCAGGGTTGTGGGACCGCTGTGGTGAACGCCTGCTGATTCTGCAGAGGAAACCAGCGTTTGTGACTTGACCACAGCCACGGAGGGAGCCCGTGACGATGGGTTGCGAAGGAGCTGACCCAGCACCCTGGCTGATGCTGCTCTCCATCACGCTGACCTCAGTGGGGTTTCTCAGAAGCCAAGGAGTGGCTTGGAAGAACTGATACATGGATTACCTCAGGGACAACCAGCCATGAGGGGTGCTTGCTGCGGTTGCATTGTTCGGGTTAATCACAAGCAAATCAGGTTTTGTTTAGAAAACAGAGATCCCCTTCCATGTCTTGAAGGAGGGTGACAGGTCCACAGGCACTGCAGCACCGTCGAGGTCAGCTCCATGCTCCATCTCTAAGTCTGTCTCATTAATTTACCAGCTTAGCAATCCTCACCTTGAATAGCTGCACTACTTGAGCTCCAGGAAACTTCTCCTGCTTATACTAAGCACATACTGTACACTAGGAACATAGTCAGCCAGGTATTTCACACTCGGTATAATAAACTTGGACCTAAACTTCAACTGGCTCCCAAGGTCCTTAGCTCTGTCCAGTTCTTCAACTGTACATGAAGCTACTTTAGTTTGCTTTCATTTTTTTCCTCCCTTTTACCAAGTCACTTGGCTCTCATTAAGACATCTGATTAATACATGAGCCAGATGCCTTTCCACAAGCAAGAAGATGCAATATCTACAAGTTAGATGCAGTCTGGTTAACACATTAATCATAACCTGGAGCGTGATACTGAAAATAAGACAGGTTGGAAGGGTCTGTTAAAGACATACAGCGCTTTGAGTAAGCCTGCAATTTACACTGCTTCAGAATCCACAATTAGTAATTTCATAGAGTGGTTTTGGGACTACTTCAGGTATGTCATTTCAGAAGGTGCTTGCTCAGCTTCTAGCTGATTTAAGCACATCTGTCCCCTCAAACACATGCACATCCACACACATGCTCTATTCCTTTTGGAATATCTGTTTTAAAACACCACACAAACGCTCCTTAGTTACATTCATTAGCACTGAAGACAACGTTTCACATTATTCAACCAGACTGCATCTCCCTCTGCAAAATTACAACAGCTAGCAGCAATTCAGGGGGACCCCCCCCCCCCCCATTTGTGCCGTTTAGCATGGAACTGGAAGAAGAATTGGCAATAAATTAAATCCCCAAAAGCTTCACAGCTCTGTGAAGTTATTAAGCTTTCCAATAATTAAAATCATCTCAAGAGCAGTGCAGTGACCGTACCTGGGAAGCATCTTTGTCCCCCGAGCCGCTCCACTTTCCAAAATCCCTATAAACTCCTGTTGTGCCCGGCTGCCAACTCAGGTTAATAATAGCAATGAGCCATATTCATCCAAAACCACAAGACTGTCAGGTGACATATCAAGAGGTCTGAATTTAACTCAAACAAAAGACTCTCCATGCTGCAATGCAAAAAAGGCTTAATCCTAGCAACAGGATCCCAGAAACCACCTTCAAGGCAGCAGCTCTTCGGAGCTCAAAAGAGGCGTTTGTGCGGGGCTTCGGCCGCACTGCCCCGGAGTTTCATAACCCCAATCCTGCCCCTCCATTCTGGTGCACAGCCCAGGAAAACACCGCTTCCCCGCTCCGTTGTCTCCTCCGGTGCATTGCTGCAGAGATCAATCTAATTCACGGGCAGGCTCAGCGCAGAGCCGGGGCGGACATGTCAGCCCCATCTATCCTCCTCCTCCTCCTCTTAGCGATCCCGATCCGAGTTGAGCCCCCGGCCGCCGTCCTGCACCTCCGCCAGCCGCCACCGTCGGGAATTCAGCCTGCTCGGATGAGAACGGGGGGGGGGGGGGGCAAAGCACCGCGGCCTCCTTCCAGCCTGCACCCCCCCACCAGGCTCTACATTCCTGGGAACGCCGGGATGCTTGTGCCGGAGCCCGGGGAGCGGAGGCAGCGGCCGAGGGGTGGAAGAGCGGGCGCTGACAGCCATCATGTGACGCTGCTGTCAGCGGGGCCACCTGCAGCCGCCATCCGCCAACGGCCCCGCACGGAACCGCGGGCTCCGAACGCCGGGCGGCACCGGGGGATGCTCGCGGGTAACGGGGAGGGGGGATCCGGGGCCAGAGCGGCTCTGGAGCGTGTTTGTAAGGAGGAGTGAAACCCGCCCGGGTCCGGCCATGGTGGCAGCACCCGGCCCCCTCCCAGCGGCTCCCATGCGAACAAAGGCAGCACTGTGTGCCCTGCGCGGGCTCATTGATATTACGAGGGAAGCACCGGGAACGTGCATGCTGGAGAAGAGAAGGCTCAGTGGCTTGTAACAGCCTTCAAACAGCCAAAGGGGCTGCAGGAAACCTGGAGAGGGGCTTTGGACAGGGGATGTAGGGCCAGGCCAAGGGGAATGGCTTTAACTGCCAGAGGGGAGACTGAGATGAGCTCTTGGGCAGAAGCTC
>JAOEHY010039161.1:0-44048 GCA_025447955.1 Psilopsiagon aurifrons
CCCCGGGCAGCGCGCCGGCCATGGGCGGGCCTCCGCAGGACCGTTGCTCGCAGCGGCGCATGCGCCCTGGCTGCCTCGCCACTCCTCCCGCCTCCCGTCCCCCCTCGCCCCCGCGCGGCGCCGTGCTGTGCCGTGCCGCTCCATGGGACACGCGCGGTTGTTTTCCCCCTGCAGCCGTCGGGAGGCGGTGGCAGAGGCACAGTGCGAAGATGCCGGGGAAGCTGAAGGTCAAGATCGTGGCAGGGCGCCATTTGCCAGTGATGGACCGCGCCAGTGACCTCACCGACGCCTTTGTGGAGGTTCGCGGGAGGGGAGGCGCACGGTGCATGGCGGGGAGAGGGAGGCAGAGCTGGCAGGCACCTGCCGCAGGGCCCTGCCGCGGCTCCCCGAGCCGGAGGGACACGGGACACACCCCCCGCCGTCCGGCTGCGACCGTGACAGGTGCCGCCGCGGTCGTGTACGGAGCAGGCTGCTGCTCCCCTCAGCTGCCCCGCCCGCCCTTGGGAGCGTTTAGTGCCTCCGGCCTGCGCCCGGGAACTGCTCCCTTGGCTGCAGCCTCCCCGGGCCGGGGGGGAGGGCGCGGGCACGGCGGGGTGCATTCCGAGCCCCTGTCGGCGGGGATGTTGTGAAAGCAGTCTCGGGTCGGGTTTATCCTTGATTTTTAGCTGACGGGCATGTAGAATTCGAATGATGCTTTAGAAATAGGCTTGCTTGTTTTAAGCCTGGCCTGACTGGAGGTTGTTAATAAATGGCTCTTACTGGTCTGGCATCCAAATGGAATCCATTTCGGGATTTGATGGATATGTGGCAAGCTGGATGAAGAATTAATAAAAGCGTCTTTAAGGCATCTGTGTCTGTGAATATACGTATGCAGAGTGGTTGTACAGGCTTTACTTTTCGACCAATATTCTTATTTCTATTTGAAGTATTTGAAATGCTAAAATATTTCCGAATTGAATTTTTAAGCTGTGCCAGGGAACGTCTAGACTGGGCATTAGGACAAATTGCTTCTCTGAAAGGGTGATCAGGTATTGAGCAGGCTGCCCAAGGAAGTCTTGGAATTACCATCCTTGGAAGTCTTCAGAAACCATGTAGATGCGGCCCTTAGTAACATGTTTCAGTGGTAGACTTGGCAGTCGTGGATAATGATTAGACTTGATCTTAAAGGTATTTTCCAACCTAGTTGATTTTATGATTCTGATTCAAAGTATTTAATACTGCCTGCTTCTTTAAATCACCTTATTGCACCAGAAGTATCTGACTCCAGCCTTCTTTACAATTATATAATTAACAGGCAATATATAGGGCATTTCATAGGAAGGGATTGTAAAATAAGTTGACATGAGCCTTCTGTTTTATGATTCATTATTTCCAGTATGAATAACTTGAAGCATTTCAGGAGCATTCCATAGATTCAGAAATAGTACAGAAAAAGCAAAGAGGTGTTTAAAAATGGAATTCATGTTTCTACCACAAATTATAATTGAGGTTGACACAACACTGGAATTAAGGTAGGAAGACAGAATATTGTTCTAGAACTGTATAAATTGGAAAGTCTGATACTAATATCAGAATAGATCTGTAGGTATGTAAGTCTTGATTCTTGTTCAGTGCTTAAAGATTTGATTGACATTAGACACTAAACACATTGCTTAGTGGGACATTAAATCACTAATAAAGCAAAAATGCATTTGGCATGCTTTTCAGTGGAGCTGAAATAGTACACAGTTCTGTTTTATTACAGGAATGACAATCATTTAACTTCGTATTTAGTGTTTGGTTTCAAATGTTTCATCAGTCAGTTTTTCATTTATAAGGACTTCTCTTTAATTTCAAATTTGATGAATAGCCTGTGACAACTGACACGTGTGCTACTCGTGTAAACGGGAAGTAGGAAATGCAGTTCTCTAATGAGTTTCATTTGGCCGTTTTTTTTTTTCTGTGGAGGAGAAGCAGCTCTCCTGTCCTGTTGGCCATTTGTTCCCAACCCTCCTCCATCTGATTCAGCCCTACTGTCTTGGCAGTGTGGCAAGACAGATTGCAAAATTCATCTAGTTAAAAGACTAGCTTAGCATAAAAGGAAATAGGACTTTTCAGAAAGATCAATTTGCTTAGCTGGGTTAATGTGCAGTTTCATTAATGTCTTGGCACAAATAAGGCTAAAGAAATACGTAGGTGGGGCCTTGCTGTTGAGACTGTTACTTAGGAAGACTGGGAATTACCCCTTTGACATTTATCTCAAAATAAATTCATCTTTAAGCTATTGTTTTATTTTTCTGTGTAAGGTCGATGAAACCATTTACAGAAAGTTTTCACTTAAAAATGAAAAGTAGAAGTAATGTTAAGGTACTAGTTAATTACTGGCCTTTAATCTAGAATTAGAAAGTAGGAGAAGACTGGAGCTCTTACTTGGCTCGGGTTATGCACGTGGACTTTGCCAGCATGTATGATCCGGAGCAGAGTAGCACAATTTCTTCTGTAATTGTGCTTCTAAATTTGTACTGCAGACAGCAGTGTAGTGCTTGATTATCTCTACTGACTTTAATGAACTAGCTTGACTACTGGAGAACTTCAGTTATAACTGCCTGGGGCTCCAAGGAAACTAATTTACTCCCTAGATAACGTGTAAAAATAGATTGGGTGGAGCTCTGGGCTGTTCCGTCTTGGCAGCTTCTGGTACATAAGGTAGCTGATTTAAAACTAGCGTCAGTATCACTTTATTATACTGCTTTGTGTGAACTGCTGTTAGTTTTTTTGTACACTTATAGGCTGCATCCACCTTTTTATAGCTAGGTGATTTTTTTACACTAAGGTTGCTTGGTCCTGTGTTTTCATGCCACTCTGGCTTTTAACTTTAAAATTTACTTTGAAGTAACTTTTTTGAAAAACATTGCTGTTCATTAAATCAAGTACGGGCCCAATGGGTTTTTTATTTCTTTGGTCATAAATGCTGTACAGTGTTCTGTTGACTGAGGTATGTACAGTTGTATATACATAGCGCAATGTGAAGTTATAATCCAGTCCTGTGGTGCTTAAGTACACCCAGCTTAATTAAAAAGTCTAAAGCATGTGCAGAATCTCTTTAGAGTTTGGGGTATGCACCTGTGCAAAATAAACCTCATTACTGAGAGGTGTGAAGTGTTCATTTAATAATTTCTTGAGAAAAAGTATTTAAAAAATTGCTATAAAGTTTTCAGAAATTAAGCCTAAATTTAGTCTCCAAAATCTATTTAGGCTTTGAAAAGAAAACAGTATTCAAAATCCTCAGCTGTCTTTAACTTCAGCATTTCTTTTATATCAGCACACTCGTTATTTTCTTAAGAATTTTGAATGAACTAAAAATCATAACTTTGAGTATTTGTAAGCATTATCACATACTTAGTATGAAGTACTAATTAATTTTAGAGTCAACATTCCGAGAGCTACAAGTGCTTGTGAGTGATTTGGAGTAAGAGCTTCTGTGAAATAAAGTTGCCTTGGGCAGCATTTGTTTCTTGATGTATGAAATTGTTTCACTTTTTAAAAACAAACAAAAAAACCCAAAACAGATGGAGTTGTCTTGAAATAGACCAATATGGAGACCAAATGGAGATTCCTGATATAGGCTATTATGTGCATTAATCAATAGAATTATGAAGAATATTTGATTTTCAGTAGCTGGTGGTTACAGGGATATATAGAGAGGTACGTATATAGATGTGTAGTCCTTCTTTCCCTCTTGCCTATATGCTTGCTGTAATTTTTTATATTTTAAGAAAAGAAAAAGACCTGATAAGGCTCTCCATTGCTGCTCTGAATTTACTGGTACGTGTCCAGCATATCAAGATTGCAGTTAATGGAGATGGTTTCAGTTATTTTCTGGTGTGTATGTGTGGAGATTTCTTAAATTTAAGAGATAAATTTACGAATGTTACCATTCTTATTTCTATATTTCTTTTATAAATTGTCAATTAAGTTGATTTAGAAACCCTAGAGAGAACAGTAATGGGACATGAGCTTTTAATATTTAGATAGAATACTTTTGCTTGCATGATTTCTAAACAGAAGCCGAGGAGAGTATACAACTGACTTGGAATAGCGAACAGAAGTGATATTTCTATTTATCAAGTGATTAAGGAGGAAAAAAATATTAATATTGGGAGATATATGTGAAGTGTTGTTGTTACATGGAAAGTTACTTGCTGATGTATGTGAATTGGTTAAAAAAGCTGATCTCACAGAAAAGGATTTGTTGATATTATTTAAGTAATGTATTTGAAATTATTTGTATGTGTAGAATTGATGAGTTTCTATATTTATTAGTATTTGTTAATAATTGAATGCTTGCATTTTTAGGTAAAATTTGGAAATACAACATTTAAGACAGATGTGTATCCCAAATCACTTAATCCTCAATGGAATTCTGAGTGGTTCAAATTTGAAGTAAGTATTTTTTAAGAGTTTGTGTCTATATACGCAGTCTGGTTTAGATGTCCTTAATGAAATAATTTCATTTCAGGGAGAAAATGAGTTTGAGAGGTGAAGTGCTTTTTGTTTAAATGCGCATGAAGCCTTTTCAGCAAACCTATTTACGGTGAGACGTTGTTTGCTGAAGGTGTCTCTTTGGCTTTTCAGAGCTGTTTATAAAGATAAAAGCTTGCCAGATTGGATCCACCTCAAATGTTATTCTGGTTAATACTAAAAAAGACAAGGCGGAGGTGAAAGTAGGGGGAAAATAGCATAAAGGATCAGGCTTCAGATATCAGTATGCTTGTATTTTTTTTAAAGGGGTAAATTTAGTAAGGAAAGTTAATTGCTATTTAAAATGCCACCTTGGGTTGCAAAAATAATGCACTTGACAGAGAAGAAAACAGAATTCCTATGAGAAAATTACCAAATAAAGAGCTTGGCAACAATTGTTGGACATTTTGTTTTCCAATTTCCTTATGTAATAATGAGGGCACTTGGTATTTTCCTGTAATTGCTTCTCAGTGCTTTCTAGGATATAATTCATTGATGCTCTTTGACATTATGCCCTGAACAAATGTTCATGTATTTTTTTTTTATTTTTTTTCCTTCATTTATTAATAACAGAAAAAGATATTTGGGATAAATTAATTGTTAAAAAAATTGGATCAATCATTCTGTCATTTATAGTGTTCTAAGGTAATATCACTGCATAAACATGATTGAAACTCTGTACATGTACTAAGTGATGTAATAGCTAGTAATGTTAGAAACATTTTTGAGCAAATATAAAATAGTAAGGTTAGGCAGATAATTATTCAATACAATACTTAAGAGCATCCCTTAATCAGCAATCCATGTTGACTAAAAAGGTGGTAAAAAGGTGGTTCTTTTTTTTTTTTTCCTTCTTTTTAGTGCCTGGGGTCATTTTTTTGTGGGGGAGAGGAAAGAGCTGTTGTGTGTGGAGGGTTAGCTGTTCATAGGGAAAGAGGTTTTTTTGGCAATAATAGAAGTCTCAAAATTCTGTCTTTTTGCATGGAAAAATGGATTTGGGAAAGAAAAGAGCTAAACAGCAACAATGGGGGAAAAAAAAAGAATTCCACATTTCAAAGAGTGGAAAAACACTAGCTCTTGAAGATGTGTGTGTGAGTGTGTGCAGTTTGATTCTTTTGCAAGGCTGCAGTGCTGTAAACACTTAGATTAGTCATCCCATTGCACCTGGCAAACTTGATTCATCATTTGTGACATTCAACACAAAAAGCTGTAGAATGTCTGTATATCCTAAAAAAAAAATTGAGGTGTCTGCAGGTAGATTGTTGTAATTGTTTAATAAAGCGCATGTCTGAAATGACTGGATTTTAACAGCAGGGTGTATAAATGCCCTCTTTTAAGCCACTGTCCAGTTTGGGAGGGTGAGAACACCAGAAATCATAACTTCAGAGTATAACAGTCTTCTGAGATGCTTTATCTGAAGTTTTACTTTTTTTCTAAATGAACAGTATACATACTTTTTTGTGGAGATGGGTGAACAATCTAGGGAATGTGACTTAAATTATATGCAATTTTACAATGTGTAATTACTGTAATCTTGCTTTTCTGTTCTCCCAGTGGCAACTGTGGCTTCAGGATCTCACTAGTCCGTGAAGGGTAAAATCAAAATAAGTGAATGTGTTGTTTAGATACAAGAAATCAAAACTGCAGATCTATCTCTGTCACATCACTGTACATAACTAACTCTCTTTTTTTTTTTTTTTTCATGTTTCTCAGCAGCATTTCCTTGCATTTTTTAACAATACTGAGATTCCATGTTAATATTTGTTTCTAGGTAGATGATGAGGAGCTACAAGATGAGCCTCTCCAGATCACAGTTCTTGATCATGATACCTACAGTGCTAATGATGCCATTGGCAAAGTGTACATAGATATTGATCCTTTGCTCTACAGTGAAGCAGCTACAGTTATTTCAGGATGGTTTCCAATCTATGATACCATTCATGGTAAGACTTGCTAATTTGAAAGTAAAACAATCTTGTTTGAGATGTAATCTGCTTCTTACAGTCTTCATTTATGTAAGCTGCCTTCAGAAATTTGTAATAATTTTAGCCTTGGGAGCTGCAAAGCTACTTTTCTGGTGTTTTTTTTCCTTATTTCTGGCATGGTAGTTCAGACCAGTGCTTGGCAGAACATCTTCCATTGAACTTGTGACAAGTGGAAAAAATCTTCACTTGGTATTTAAAATAGTTACAGCAAAATTGAGATTGCAAAAAAAAAAATAGTCCAAACATACTTTTTCAATTGCTGTGTGTTTACTAAAACAATATACTCTTGCTGAAGGCACTTGGGATGTGCCTTCCTGAGATGTGAGATAAACTCCACTTGAGATGGAGGGACAGGACATTACATACCTTCAGCATGAAGTACAGGAGGAAATAACCTTTTCCGTGCAGAAATTACTCTCAGTGCTAGGTAGATTTCATCAGAATATCTTGAAGGTATGAGAACATGAAGTTAATGATGGTTTTGCCTTTGGTTTTAATGAAACACAGCTTTTGTTCCAGAAAGTCAAGGTCGGTTTACAGCAATTAGCTTGCTGCTTGAATACCTTAATGCAAAACATCTTTGTCATTGCCATTACCACCCTTGTTCATTATCCATTTTACATAGACCCAGCAATGTTAAGAGCTAATTATAAATCCTTGTTGGAACATAATTAACGGTATTTACTAGATGATCATCATTACTGATGTGAACTATTTTCTATGTTTAAAACAGTTATATTGAAGAGGTTGTTTTTTTTTTGAGAAATATACATTTATTTTCTTATCCTTTTATTCCCTTCACATTTTACTGTTACACATTTCTGTTTGAAGTTACATTAGGTGAACACCGTTCTTAGGATGTGTACATCTTGTATCACTGAGAGAATTAGATTTCTCTATATTTTTCTAGATCTGTTAGCATTTCACAGGTTTTTCTATTTAAGAAAAATTAGAATTCTTGTATTTTCATGCTCATACTAGTAGATTCTATCTTCATCTTTGTCAAACAGTAACTGATGCTTCCTTTAAAGAAAAAAGTTTATAAATCTTTATTAATTTTTTTGTTTGCACTTCAACATGGTTATCTATGAAAATATATCAACCCAAGGCACTTCCTGTTATAGTAGCTGAAGGCTTGTTTCTATTGGAATTTTGGAAGATAGGTCTTGTTAACTTTTTTATACTAATGTCAGAGTAAATGTACAAATTTAATGCTTTTGTTTGAGTGTCATATAGTTAGGTGGTGAAGGCTTCTGAAGGCACTAGAGATCAGACTCATCAAGAAATTTAGTCCTCAATGCATCAGAACCTGTAATATGAGAAATGATTGTATTGGTGGGAAAAAAGAACAAAAAGCTCAGAATAAGAAAGCAGAAAAATCAAAAAAGAATGTCTGTGTATTGAGAAAGTATTCCGTTAGTGAGGTTTAATTGTGGCCAAAAATTAAGCTTTGTCTAAAAAGTCTGTAATACCTTATTTTTTGCAAAATTCTTCTCATAGTCAAAAGTATTTTACAAACTTTTACTGTGCCACTTTGCGGTTCTAGAAAGAACCGTGCATGTTCTCATTGGATTGAAGTTCAGAAAGTAGCTTTGCTGCAGTTTTGAAACCATTCCAGGGAGAAAATGTAAAAGCTTTTTGGTGTTGGTGAGAGCGTTGTGATGTAGACAGACTCCAGCTTTAAAGCCACTATACTCAACGGTAGTACTTCCAACCTTTTGTACTAGGATATCTTGGGATGGTCACAATCCTTATACTGATTTATACCTCTCCTGCATTGATGGTGCAGGTCACAGGAGCAGGGAGACTGCACAGGAGCATCGCACACCATAGCAGAGGCCACTGCAGTATCAGGAGGCTCGTGGCTTCTCTTTTCCCAATCTCATTTTTCTTCTTTAGTCCTGTTCAGTGCAGCATGTATTTGAGGACTGTTGCTTGCCCAGCTGCAGCCTCAAAGGCTTGACAGAACAAGATGCATCCTCTGATGCAGCATCACTGAAGCAGATATGAGAAGCAAGGAAATACCTTCCTGCTCTTCTGGTCCAGGCTAGAGCTGACGCATGAACTGCCAGTTGAGCTGAACAGTTCTAGCAGGGTTGTAGTACCTTCTTTGCAGAAAAAACTTAATTCACTATAAATAGTGCATTAATTACTAATAATAGGTATTAATATGAATAGTTTTATATTTCTGATACAGCTAATTTTTCATGGGTTTTATTGGCAGGTATACGTGGAGAGATCAGTGTGGTGGTGAAAGTAGATCTCTTCAATGACTTAAACAGATTTAGGCAGTCATCCTGTGGAGTCAAGTTTTTTTGCAGTAAGTAGAGGAAAAAGGTATTTTTGAAAAGAAAACTTCGCCCTGCTCATCCTCCCCCCGCTGCCTTTTCTTTTTTATCCTGTTCTGTCAGTTTCCCTTCTTTTACCAGGTCATAGCATAAGCCCAGTGGAGATTACATTGAAGCCAGTAGCAAATGCAGAAAATTATTTAGTTTGCTTAAATTTTTTTAAATAAATATTTTCTGTCTGTATTTTAAAACAATGTAAATATCCCCCTTGGATATGTCCCCATTTTAACAGAAAATTCTGTACATTAGTTTCTGGACTTGTTAGCATCACTCATTATGTGTAATTTTATGTTTTTCTTGGAATTCTTGGCTCACAGACTTATGCCTTACATTTTTTACTTTTTTTTTTTTTTTTTTTAACAGCTACATCTATTCCTAAGTGTTACAGAGCAGTAATAATTCATGGATTTGTGGAGGAGCTTGTAGTTAATGAAGACCCAGAATACCAGTGGATAGACCGAATTCGTACACCAAGGGCATCAAATGAGGCTAGACAAAGACTTATTTCACTCATGTCAGGTATTAAACATGTAGGCTGTAATGGTTGTTGCTACTTTGAAACATATTCACTATTTAAATATGTGATTTAAGACAATATTGCATATTATTTTTAGTAGTAGTTATGTTTATTATTTTAGTTCACAGTATGTGCTGTTTCTGAAGGTTCTTTTGTCCTAACTATGGCCATTATTCCTGACTTTTCCCCCTAAACTTCCCCTGTTTAGGTTTAAATCCATTACCCCTTGTCCTGTTGCTGCAGTCCATGATGAAGAGTCCCTCTCCAGCATCCTTGTTAGGTGCCTTTCAGATACTAGAAGGCTGCTCTTCTCCAGCCTGAACACAGCTTCTCTTTTTCAGCCAGAAGAGCCTCAATTTTCTCAGCCTATCTTCATGTGCAAGGTGCTCCAGCCGCAATTATGAGCTAATTATGTTTTGTTTTGTAGGTGAATTGCAAAGGAAAATTGGCTTGAAAGTGCTTGAGATGAGAGGAAATGCTGTTGTTGGGTATTTGCAGTGTTTTGATTTGGAGGGAGAGTCTGGACTAGTGGTACGAGCCATAGGAACAGCCTGCACATTGGATAAACTAAGTAACCCATCAGCATTTTTACCCGCATGTAACTCCCCATCCAAAGAAATGAAGGAGTAAGTATGAATTAATATTTTGTAGGGAAACAAGTTTCATCTCTCTTCTTTTCATACTCATTCAATTTTACATAACTGGTGTGATTTCTTTCTTTTTTTTTCCCCAGAATTTATTTTTCTTTATTTGTCTGCAACAAGGTTTATATTGCACAATTTTGAAGTGTTTTAGGTTGGATTACTTAAGTTATTTCCTTAGAAGCTGGAGTGGTAATCCTTACTTACTACGACTTTTTTGAATTTATATAGCAGTGGTATTACATATCCTTGCGTTGCGATCCACCAATTTCCAAACTAATAATTAGTTCTGCTTTGGCTGTGTTTGTATGGTAAACACATATGTGAGGGCTTCTTATGACAGAGCTTCTGTTCAAGATTTTCCAGGTTCAGTACAGTCAGGTTTATGTGTTTATGCTGAGCATGTAAGAAAAGACAAATTTTGAATTCAGACAGTTCTGTCAGTGACTCAGTGAATGACCCTGAAGTAGTCCTGTCTTTTTTTGTGTGCTTTGCTTTTTACTGTTGCAAAACAAGTAGGGCTGTTGCCGAAAAGGTCTAGTTAAATAGTGTACTTGCAGAGAAAACTTCACGATGAGAGATAGAATTTCTTGATCTTTCTGATACCTATTGCAGCACCAAGCACAGTTTGAATACATTTTTTTAAGTGTGCGTACAAGTTAATAGAAAAATACTTGCAGTCATCTTTAAATTGTTAACTACTTTGTTGTTTGGATAAATTAGTTAATTTCTGTTTGGTAGAGCGATGCAATTTCGGGAAGGAAAAAGCAGCACCAAAAAGTATACTGCTTACACAATGATTCCGGAGTATTAATTGAAGTATCCATTTTCATGAACTGTTGTGTCATTGCAGTAGTGATTAGGCATTTTTGTCATGCAGGCATCAGTATGCTCTCACATTGCAAAATTACTGGTTTCTCTTTCAAATCGTAGCTTGTTTAACTTGTCTTAATTTTAAAAATTTACCATCAAAAGCACTTCTGGATACAATGCAGCGTAAAATAACGGTGGTTAAAAAAGAAAAGGTGGGCCTGGTAACTACCAATTTAAAAAGTGTTCATAAATAAATCAGTAGCTTTCACCCTGGAGCAAAATGTGCTAATGCCACCCCTGAGATAATCCATGTTCAGCTTGGTGGTGGATATTGTAAGAAACCCTCAGCCCCAAAAATGGCAGTGTTTCTCAAAACCAGCAAAATCAACTAATGCTTCTTTTTCTTGGCTTTACTAACTTGATGCCCTGGTGCCAGAGAATCAATTGCACATTCACAAGCTAGTGCTTAAGCTGTTCCTTTCTCTCTTTTTATTTCATCTGGACTCTTGCATGCTAGGAATTTAAATTTACTTAGAGTCTGCTTACAATAAGACATCTTCTCTAGCTAAACTTCCCTGAAATCATTTATAACATAACTTTGCAACCTGTTTGTATGTATTGTTTTCTTTTCTTCCACCTTGGCTGCAAATTCTCTCAGGTCTCCGCTGGTTCATCCGCCAAGCCATGGATGCCGTTCGACTCACAACAGCCCAATTCACACTGCTACTGGCTCACGACTTACTCAGAACTTCTCTGTGTCTGTTCCCACTCTCATCTACACTGGTACGAGACTGCTCAGACTCAAGAGCTGGGGAGAGACAGGCCACAGGCAAAGTGGTCACAAAGTGCAGGCAGGCAGGGAGTTTAGGCAGGTACCACCCATCTTTTCTTCCTCATTTTCTCATGGAGACACCTTCTGTTGTCAGTGAAGAACTACTCTGTGCAGCTGCTGAAACAAGGCAATAGGTCCTTGCAAATGCATTAGAGTCTCTTCCACAAAGCCACACTCTTCATTTCTTTTAACAGGCTTCCTAAGAAATGAAGTAAACCAAGTTGATGTATCTGGGAAACATTCATGATGTTGAAGGAAATCATATTTTGATTGGAGTTCATGATTGCTTTCAGGCATAATTCAGATACGCTGTTTAGGTTTTGAAATAGTAACAGGAAGGGTATGTGCCATTTGTGGAAGAGATGGTTTTAGAGAGCAGGTAAGTCAATCTGTGCATAAGTGAACTGTTTGTCAATGTAGTTGCTCCCATAAAGACTCTCCTCTTTTCTCTGTTTTTAGCTGTGGCATGCTGCTGATGCTATAGGATAAGGAAACATTTTTTTTTTTCCTTAAAATGCATATGTGTGTTTATACATAAATGTATGAATATGTATAAACACAAATATAATTTGAAATCATTTTTTCTTTATTAAACTAACTCAGCATTGTGTATTTGACCAGATTTTTAAGCCATAAACTGTTTTTAGTTTATTTTTTTTGCATATATATATTTTATTTTTTTGTCACATCTCATGCCTTTCATTTGGCTTAATTGTCTCATTGTAGATTATCAGCATCTAAATGTAGAATGCTGAATGAGTAAACCAGCATTTCTTTGCCTCTGGCCTCATCCCCAGTCTCGCACCTAAGGAATAGCTGCTGGCCCTGCCCCAATCCCATCCTGGTGTTGGATCATGCTGCTGTCAGCCAGGTCCTTTGGCACAGGATTACTGAATATGTTTCCACCTTCTTCTGGCAGGATTCCCTTCAATGAAGATCCCAATCCCAATACTCATTCATCAGGACCCTCCACCCCTCTGAAAAACCAAACCTATTCCTTTTCACCTTCCAAGTCCTACAGTCGACAGTCCTCTTCTTCTGACACAGATTTGAGTTTGACACCCAAAACTGGTAAGGCGCTTCCACCCACTTTTTGTTTAATTTGTGTTTCTCTTTTTATATTTCCATTCAACCCTTTTTTGCTTTTTGGCATTTAAGTTATCAAAATGATGTGGAAATTGGAGACTTCAGATAGCATACCTCAGGCCTGAAAGGATTTCTGTAGGGTTAAAATTTAAATCCTGCCTATATTTCCACTATTCTGAAAAACATTAAAATGTCATTTGTAACACAACTGTATTCAAATAAAAATTAAAAATCTGGGAGCACTGAGGGATTCCTAAGTAATCACCTTTTTCATATTTCCTCCATTTCATATTACAGATCATGGGAGTACATTTCTCATCACAATATGTTAAGGACAGTAGTACTAAAACTATGTAGTCTTCAAGCCAAATGCATTGTGCTTTAAGCATACTGAATACATTATCTGTGATTTTTAACTCCTTTTTACAAATGCAGTGCTAGGAGTGTAGCAGTTGCTGTCTTCTTACTCTGCTTGGTATATGAAAATGGCTTTCCATACACACTATACATCTTGAAAGTAACTTAAATTATACTCCAGCCATCTTCAAAAACCATTTTTCTTTCTCCATTGAGCCATTATAATTTCTTCAACTTACTGTTTCCTCCCTATGTATTTTTTAGTTTGTAGTTAGAATCATGCCAGTAATAATGTCAGCACAACTCAAAGAATTATTATCTGTTTATTTTCCGTTATGTGACCAATGCCTGGTGTTTTGCTACTGTAGGGCAAAATATTTTGCAGAGTTGTTCATAAAAGTTTTGTTGCTTTTTAAATGGTGTTTTAAATTGTGGTATTTGAAGCTCAGAACATTCTTGTCTCCATCTAATTAGAGGGTTTTTAAGCATATTAAGGTAGTTGATTCCGCTTTACTTCAGCACCCCTTTCAAGAATTTTTCCAAGTAGATAAGTAAAATGTTGCATTCAAATGCAGCTCTATTAAGTATTTTACCCATTTCCCCCCCAGACACCTGTTTTAAAATGCTTCCAGTTAGAAAGCTGCCTCTCTTAGCACGGTCTTCTCTGCCCTGTATTTAAAAAACAACAAACAAAAGCACTCTTTTTTTGGACTGTTTATCAGATGATCTGAGGTGGTTACTTGTATAAAGGACCCTACAAATATAAGTGGGTTCTTACTACACAAGAGAACCATAAATTCATGTGTTTGGCTTACTGAATGTTTAAAAACTGGCTTCTTTTAGTTAGTTTTTCCCTTGTAAGGATCATGTAATGTAAAGAATTTAAATGTAACATAGGTGGTCATCTTTATAGCTATAAATGTTCTGAATTTGTGGAGGTGGCAGCTCACTGTGAATTTGTCAGGCTTTTAAAGTGGCAACCTTATATCATTACTGGCACTGTTATATAGGTGAATGCGGCTCTTGGCCTTTTCATCTTCAGTCTGTTCGTTCAGAACTGAAACAGATTGTGTAATTGGTACCTCTTATTTTTAGGGAATTTTTAGTATATAAGGATTTTTTCTGTTATCTTTTTAGCATCACAGCTAACAGTGGCTACATACTTTTGCTAACTAGCACTGTCATTTTAGCAGCTTTTAACTATGCTACCGAAACTTAAGAGGTTTCGCTGGTTGCATTTAAAAATTCTGTATCTTGGTGTGACATACCAGATTGTAAATCTTACTAGCTTAAAAAGAACAGTATGTCTTGAGTCTTTTTGTTTGCCTTTTACCAAAAATTCGGTGATGTGCAGAAGGTAATTCCATAACATACTAAATTCAATTTGTTGGTTTTTAACAGTTCTCTGTATATGTTTGGGCCTCTGTTTTAATTTCCTAAGGCTGTTTCTAAATTGGAATATTTCAGTGTGAAAGTTGGTGATGTGTTTAAAAAACATAATAAATGCAAATATGTAATATGACACAGTAAATATTATCAAATTTGTGATACCCATTGCTCAGAATGGCTGATGTGAGAAGTGAAGTATTTTCTGATGTACATTATGACCCTCCTTATTTCTCAGTCAGGTAGCTAGTGTGTTCATGTTTTTGAGATGGAGACTAGCCTGGAAAAAGAGTCCAGATACCACAATATGAATAACTAAATAGAGGAGTCTGAAACTTGCGTCTTCATAAGCATCTAGTTTTCAGTAGCTTAAGATGAGAATATTACCTTAATGTTTTTTATAAAATAGAATTGCGATTGTGTTATCCATTGTGGTCTATATCTGGTCCAAATATGAGGGGTGTTTATTTTGTGCTGAGAAAGCTTGTTTTTGTTTGAAGTTAGATTTCTTCAGTGAAGTGATTTATTTTATACCCCTGCAAACTAGGGGAGTATCAGGCTGGCAAAAAGCATGACATTTTAAATGAGGTAATACATTTTGATGTGGCATAGTATATGTATGGAGGAAATTGAGAAGGTGGGAACTCCTTTTCTTAATGGGAACTCAGAATTCTACAAGATACGACTTTTAAAAGTCATAAAACAAATCCATGACTTCTGAAAAATTATCTTTTTATACCTAAATAATCAAAAGTAATCAGATTGTGTGAGAAGACACTGTTATCTAGCCCTTACTCCATAGTATTTTATTATCAAATTGTGTATGAAAGTTGAAATACATGTTAGATTACGATAGCTTTAAAAAAATAATTAAAAATAAAGGCAATTAGGTCATGATTTTTAAAAACATACTTCTCATTCACATTGTCAAGCTGTATTGTCATTCCATTTCTTTATATGTCGAGAAGTAATTTAGCAGTAAGTGCTAGTTCATTTTGAGAAAAAAAGCTTCATTTTGATTTCTTTCATCTGTTTCTTTAGTCATCTTCTGAACCTACATCTCTTTGTCTCTATTACTTTCCTCCACAGCACCTTCCCCACAGGGACCTAGGATTTTCCTGTTTCCCAGCTCCCCTACACTCTCTTGTGATTCCCCACATCTTAAAAAGTCCTGTCTCCTCTCGGGGTCTAGCCTTAACCCTCTACACTCTAGCCATGTCAGCCCAGTTGTTCTGAGGAAAAGTGTTTCTTTCACTGAAGAGCTGCTTCTGGCTGCTTCTGGTAGGATCAATCTATTATGGCCTTTTAAACAAACTTTTAAGAAAATGTTGTTGTTACTTGATATAGGGGCATTTAACACACAGCCTTCTATAACCCTGTGGTTTTTTTCAGTTAGCCTCTAAAAACTGCTGGCTACATGACTATTCATACCATCTCTCACCTCTGCCCCAAAAGCTTGAAATAGCTTCAGAACTTCTCACAGGATTTGAAACATACGTAGTTTATACTTCAGACCTTTCTCCTTTATCCTTGAAGAATTCTCTTCAGTAATTGGACTAAAATAATTGCCATTTTTAGCATCATCTCATTCCCTTCACTTTGTTGTTCCTGTATTTTGCATGGAACAAATACTTGCTCGTTAATTCATTCATTATTTATTGAAATAATAGCTATCAGGTAGCTAGCAACTTTACTCTTTAACTTAATTTTTTTAAACAAAACCTGTACAAACTTTTTATTTGTACTGCCTCCATTTCACTGACATGCATTATTTTCATAGATTTAAATTAAATAGTTGATATTATTGCTTCTTTCTGTAGAAATTTATTTTGATTAGTTTGTATTTTTTGTTTTGTCCAGTATTTATGCTATGTTTGTCTGTCTTTAATATTGTATAGTCCCTGACAATGATGTTTAGAATCAATGTCAATTAGTAAAAGCAATTTAATCTTTTTTGATGGGACTATACAGATACTAATATTTTTTGTTTCCTTATCCAAGAACAGCTAAAAATATTTGTTAAAAATTGTAGTATTTTTACATGTGAGTAATGGTAATGGTAGCCTAGTAATTTTTTAAAAAGTTAGGAATGAATTAACATGCATGATTAAGTCTGGTATTGTTTCTAGATCTCCCAGTCTTTGGTTAAGAGAAATAACTGCATTTTGATGTATATGGACAGTCTCATACATGTTTATTAAATGCTTGATCAGAAGAAAAAGGAAACTAGCAAGGAAGTGTTATGTTAAATTAGTTATAAATTCTGTAAAAGAAAAGAAAATTTTGGCTTCATTCATAACTGTTTGCACTGTGGTGTTTCAATTCATTCTGCGTTTGACTCTTTTTTGTTCTTTATCCTGTGCTTTCCTATGCAACTTAGGTGTTTATTTTTGCTTTGTCAAGATAGCAGTGATGGGTTTAGGTAGGAGAAGTGATAGTACTATTTTTAGGCATGGAATAGTACCAAGAAAATCTGATTCACCAGCACTGTGTTTAGGAAAAACGCAATTTTGGTATGTGTTTATTTTTAATTTTGTGATTTCTACCACAGAGCAAATAACTTACTGTCGTACATATAACCTGTATCTCAGCACTCCCAGGGAACTATACTTAAGAGTATAGTTCCTTGATAGCAGGTGATTCAATTGCAAAGATACTTGTGTATATGATAAACTTTCCATCTCTTCAGAAAAGTTCCTGTACTGTAGGGGTGAGAGTTAAATATATGAAAGAAGAAAAAATTGCCCATGCTGTACAAAATTGGAGTTTATTTCTTATTTTAGTTTACGGATAATCTGCAGGTTATGTGTGTGCAAATACAGTAATCAAAGTGTGGGAGTTTTAAATGCTGAGCAGTAGTCCTTAGCTTATTGGAATGGATCAGATGAGTGAATATTTCAGTACATAGATCTTAAACAAAATAAAAATAATTTGTAATTTTTCCAGGGTTTATATTTCAAGTCAAAGGATGTACACTGCCTTTGCAGTTTAGTTTTTGGTCCCAGTCGTGTGTTATACAGCAACTGCTGTATTTATAAGTACAGCCTCCTTCCAGTGGTTAAGAAAGTTGTTTTGGTTTCTCAGAAACTCTCAGAAACCCAGATTTTGATTACAGGGTTTTTTGTTTGTTTGTTTTGTTTTTCTTTTAACTGTATGATAGTAGAGGGAGATACTTGACTACAGGTTAATCTGGCAGAGAGGCATTATTAACAGTGTGAAATTAATGGTGATTTTTGAGAAGGGCTGAAAATCTATGTAAAAACTGCTGTGAAAAGCAGAGAAGGTAGATCTGTGTTGAAATCATATGCAAAAATCTCAAGAAAAA
Organism: Psilopsiagon aurifrons; assembly: GCA_025447955.1. Lineage (NCBI taxonomy): Eukaryota > Metazoa > Chordata > Aves > Psittaciformes > Psittacidae > Psilopsiagon > Psilopsiagon aurifrons. Next base: position 17,791 of record JAOEHY010039161.1, read on the forward strand.
AAAACACATTTGTATGACACAGGAAAGAATTGCAAACCCAGATCTTCAAGTTTTTACTGTTTTCAGTTTTGTTTGGTTTTGTTTTTTTTAACTCGGGTTGACAGCAGAAAAATATCTTGGATTAGAGGGGTTTTGTCCAAATGCCAAAAAACCACTGCTAGTCATGTGAAAAGCAGCCCCCAAAACACCCCCAACCGCAAATTAAATTATGATGCTCAGAATTTGTTTTTCATGACAGTTAAAATTATGGGGATAATTTGACTGTTCTCAGTGACTATTTTATATATTCTTAATTAAAAGTTTTATTACAAATTATAATATATATTTCTTTGAATGTCACTTGTACTAATACTCTTCAGGAATGGGCAGTGGGAGTGCTGGAAAAGAAGGGGGGCCATTTAAAACTCTTTTAAGACAACAGACTCAGTCAGCTCTGGAGCAAAGGGTAAGGCATTTTCTACTTCTGTTTCTAATCTACTAACTATTCCATGATTCTATGAAAGTGAAAATTTAGCTTGTAGTAAGTTAAATGTTTCTTGTTAGTTTCTGTTTAAAATTATGTGTAATTTTTAAGTCTGAGAGCTTATTGCTCACATTGAACATTTAATAGCCCTTTTATACACAATTATTTAAATTTTAACATATTGCTAAAGCATTAATAAAAGTGGAGCAAATAACTGAAACGTCCCTGGTGCTGAAGCAATTACAGTTGGCACTGCAGAAACCAGTTACTGCAAAAATTACTTTTTAGTCTCTGTAAGTTACTTATGCATGTGCATGTTTAATATTTTACCATTATGTATTTAATTTTTTTGCAAAAGCCAAATCTTGCAATATATTTGAACAATGTGAAAATCACATCTATAATTGCAAAAAGTTTGAAAAATGGAGTTGGTGCATAACGTAGCCTCAGTTCTACTACATGAAATGGTGTGCGTAGCCTTTAAAAATAGTAAACAAACCTAAGTCACTTTCCAAGCAATAAAAGGGCTTTATAGATTTACAGCTTTTCAAAGAACTTCTGTCTGACTAAAAATGCCATCTGTTATTGTGCTGAATAGACTGTACAATAAAAAAGGTGGTTTTCACTTTTTATTTAAATTTGGAATGAGTCCTTGCAACTTTATGTACTGCTTTTGTCAAAAAGTTGTTGGTGGTGTTATATTCTTGAAGGAAGAAGTGTGACTGTTTTCCTATTCAGAAATAAGTACTAATTTATAATTTCTGACTACCTGAACTACTTACATAGAACCATGTATGTTTGTTGAAAACAAGATCAGCTGCATTTGTGAAATGTAAGTGAATAGCTACTATTTTAAATGGATGATTCTCTTCTCATTTTTTGTGTTATCTGTTGCTAAGGGAGGATCGCCTCATAGGTTCTGTAGAAGGCGGGTATGTTCCAAAACATTGCGTGACTCTTTGTAGCCCTTTTTTCTTGTCTTTAGGATTTCTAAACAATTATTTGATTCTCCCCCCTCTCCCCCACCAAGTTTTGCAGATTTCTGTGTGAATTTATTTATGCAAGATTCTGTCATATTCTGTTGTTTTTAGGAGCATTTATCAGATCGGCATATTTTTCCTTCGTTACTGTTTTGCATGCTGATACATTTTGGTTAAATTTTTAGTTTAAATACAAATCCATGGCTTTTTGCTTTTAATGTTTTAGTTTGAAAAAAAAAATGCTTTAAAAAGAGGCTTTCCTCTGTTTACCTTTGATTTTTGTTAAAACTTCAGACATTTCATTTTCTGATCTGTTGTTTCCTTAGGAAGCTTTTTAAAAACAACTTAAAATGTAAATAAAGAGCACTTACTGTATTTTTACAGCTTGAATTATTTGCATGTTGTTTTGATAAGGGCTGTAGATTGCCTAGTAGGAAAAAATGCTGTAAAATGGGAGGGAAACACATTGAGTCAGGTTTTGATGATGATGTAGCAAAGCATGTGGAGTGTTAATGGATAAAACATGTTCATATTGGCTTTCTGAAAACTTCCTATTGGATGGTGTTTTTTTTTACTATGATTACCTCATATGGTTACCTTAAGGTTGAGTTACTTAACTAGAATGAATAACACAAGTTATTTTGTCTCATTTAGGACTGTGCACAGAAATAGTGAGTGCATTGTAGTTACTTGCCTGGGATAGGGTAGCCCTTAGTTGGGGAAAAAAAGGAATAGATTAAATATGTATTTTGACATACATTAAGTTCTTTTGAGACTTAGTTGAGTTTATTTGGGTATGTGGTATTGTTTATCAGATGTGGTTTTAATGTGTCACTTAAATAACCCTAATTGCAGACCAGAACAGATTTTGTTGGAAGGGTAATATTACTTGATTTCTTCTGGAAAAATACATCAGCTGTGGAAAACTCACAAACATGTTATGTTGTACATTGCTGTATTTTTAGCAATACTAAGGGTGCCTGTTGATAGCAAGGACAATTTTTATTCTTCCACATCTGCATTCTGCAAGTGCTTGAGAGATCTTTACTGCTGCTTTTTCAAAGTGGAGATCTGTTGATCTTCACCTCTGAAGAGCATTGTCAGATAACTGTTGTGTTAGAGTGCAGTTCTCTCTGTGATTCTTTTGGCTGAAATGCTGACTTAAGCAACTGTTCTTTCCAGACCATCCCCTCAGTTCAGTTGAAGAAAATTTGTAAGGTTGTGTGACCACCTTGTGAGATGGCACGGTAAATGTGCTTAGAATAAAAATAATTCAACCAGGAAATTAACAGTGGACCAGTTCCTTATTCTGGTTCAGCCTAGAAAGCTTTATGAATGTACCTGAAGCATTTTGAGCATTACCTGAGGGAGTGGTACAGTGATGGGAATGAGTGAATGGCTGGAAGGGAACCTGAGAACTGCTTCAGCTGCCACTAACACCAAATGATATGTGTGTGTGTGTAGCCTTGCTCCATGTGCTTTTTCATTGTTTTGTGTGACTTTGTATGTAATTTAGTTAAAAAAATAATACTAGCAATACATGTATGCATATGCACAAATATTTTTAAACACAAATATTTATGAGGATTTTATTGTAACCTCATCAAACTTTCCCCAAATGCCATCTATAATATCTCTACGTAGTTGCAAGGATTAAACCAGTGGCAATTTTTTAAGGGTCAGTGCAGTCAATGGCTAACATGGCATAGTGAATTGGTATTAGTAAAATGACCAACCATTGTAGCTTGGAAACTTTCGGATCATTGTGTCTTCTGGCACACAGAAATAGTCTGTTATTGCATCACCATGATGTAAAGGTAGTCCTTTGCAAATTGCAGTAATATGGGAGATTTGTAATAAGGAAACACTGTGTTTGGCTTCTAGGACTGTTTTCCAGGTACCTATAGCTTTGTAATTTTGAAGTATTGCAGATTACCACATGTAATTGAGGCTGGAACTTGTGTTTGAGTAATAAAGTAATAATAAAAACCCCAAAGCCTCCAAATGAGCTCAAAAAAGAAAAAAAAGGATAAAAAACTGTAATATGATGATCTGCGTCAGAATGAATAAGACATTGGTAATGGAATCAGAGGGTGTCAAAATGGTTTGTTGAGTCAGTTACTCAGCAGTCAGTTCTGGCTGGAATTGACTGCTGGGACAGAGGTCTGATTTTAGCATGTATCGTAATATAGATTTGCAAGTATCAATATGTTGATTGAGGTAAAACCATGTTATTACCTTAAAATTTTATTCCTGCTTTGTAGCATAGGAAATCAGGCAAACTGGAAGTCTGAACACATAAAAATTACTTGCACTACATAGCCTTATGAAATGAACAAAATGAGAGTAACTTTTGAATATATAGATTAAAAAGCATCATATTTGCTTGTACTTTAGAGCACGGTTGTTGACTTCACTATGTACTGCTTTAACACCATGTAAGTGTGAGTGTACGTGTATGTATAAAATACAGGCTTAATGGAATTTATGTAGGTGGCATATGCAGTAGAATTTTTGATTTCTGTAGTTCTGGGAAAGGTATTTATTTTTAATGTCAGTGTGGATAACTATATTCAAGGGACAGTAAACATGTTATATATTTAAATATAAGTTAGGCAGATTGAGTGTCATGGAATTATACAGGCACAAGTATTATCAGTATACATGTGAACAGATTGTATTACCAAGCCACAATGAAAAAGAGTTCTAACAAAGTGCTGATGTACTGCATTTTTTCACTTTTTCAGTATGAAAGATGTACAGAAAAGGAATTCAGGCTGTGTTGTAGTCAAGAGTTTTCTTGACTATTCTGATAACCCACAAAGCACTTTATGATCTGTTAGAACCTTCTGGGGGGAAGATCCTTCTGTAGCCCTCTCTAGAGATTCATTGGTGCTCCTGAAGACAGATTAGTCAAGCAAGTTTGCAGATTCCTGTGGTGAAATCTTACTGCTTTCCAGTTGCATCATAAAGCACAACGGCAGGTTTTGGGGGATTCTTTGTTTTTTTTCTTCTGGTTGTTCATACTATGATTGCTGATTTCAAAGTTTGCTTCTTAATTTTGAAAGGCTTAAGTAAAATGAAAATCCAGAAAACTTGAAATCTGTAGGACCTCTTGGAAGTTACATGAGTTCTAATAGTAAGAATTCTGAAGTATTACTTTTTCAAAATCTACATCGGGCTTTAGTTTAAGAGGACTTTTCGTGCCATGTATTGCTGGAAGAACAGTGATTCTCATTTGATCTGCAGCATGTATACTGTTTAAGTTGAAGCTCAATTGAACTGTACTGTTGCAAGTGCTTCAAGTATGTGAGAAAGAAATCTTACTATACTTTCTCCCATATGAAATTATGGTGTTTATTTTTTCCTTTTGGCCAATTGCCATGACTGTACAAACCATGATTGCATGACTTTTATTTTTCGTTTTTTTTATCTCTGTGCATTTAGAATTGCTGAACATAGATCTATTGCCTTTCCCCCATGAGTGTGTATATTAGACTTTCCATAGAAGGTCCCTGTAGAAAATTAAGTCTTCGAGTTTTGGGCTCACCTCTTTTGAATATGACTGTTTTATTTCATCATGTGTGTCATGAAAAATTACTTTGCCTTGTTTATGAACTACATTTTTGAGTAGTTGCTGAAACTTCTTAGGTTTTCATTTTAATTATGAATTAGTAAAAACTAATTTATGCAAATGGATTGGAAGTAAATTTCCTTAGTTTAAGAACTTAGTTGTATATTGAAGACTTATGCTTTATTCCAGAAGTTAGATATTCACTTGTTAAATTTAGAGTTTAGGCAGCAGCAGAGCAGGGACGTTTTCCTGTAATAAGGAATTCATCATTCTTGCAAGACTACAGTTTGTTCTATTCTGTGCTTCAGAGTCAAACTGCAGTCAGTTGTAACAATGAGGCCTAAAAAATTGCGAACAATGTTTTTTTCATTTTGTATTAGTTAATGAAAGTAGTATGTTGTTTAGCTGCCATCCTAAAAGCAGAGCGATAGAGGCTTTGCTAACCAAATGCATGAAGTTTTGATTATTTATTAATATTGTGCTAGAAACAACTCTATGGGGGAAAAGTATTCTTACACTGTATAATGTCTCTGCTTTTATTATACTATGGGTATGTAAAGAGGTGTGGTTACATAGTGCTTAATAAGCCTGAAGGACGTTTGGCCTAATGTAACTGCTTTGCGTGTATTTCAGGGAAGTTATCAATTCACTGCATGTTTATTGGCAATCAGTAGTGGTTGGTAAGCAGTCATTTGATGTTTGTTTTTAATCATAACAGGAATTTCCATTTTTTACCTTGACGACCTTTCCACCAGGCTTTCTCATTCACGTTGGAGGTGTTGTCAGTGCACGGTCTGTGAAGCTCCTGGATCGCATTCACAATCCTGGTATGTTAACACAAGAACAACTTCCTTGCCCAAGTTCAGTCATAATGACCATGTACTTTATCTGTATTTAAAATCTATTCAAACAATATATATTAAAAAGGAGTATTTTTCAGACACAATATAAGTTTGAAAAATAATAGTCACTCGGGGTATGTTTTTAGTGAGGAATTTCAAGTTAATGACATAATGAAGAACTTTGAATCCAGTAACTTTGCACTAAAAACAGTCTTTGAATTATTGAAGGTTTAATTATTTTTTTCATCAAATTTTAATATTAAAAAGCAGTAAGTTTTCCATTCAAATGCAAGTAAGATGAAATACTAGATCTTAATTATGAATATTTTCTGATTTTCAGCTCCTTGAAATCCTTAAGGACTAATGACTACCATTAAGCTAAATGGGTTTTTAACCTCTTTTTACAGAACCTTTACAGCTTTGTTTCTGTTCTTAAAAACATATACTTTGAGATTTTTATTTAATATTTACTTGTAACTCCAATACTGGAACGTGCGTATTTTGCATGTCCTGGTTCTGGCAGCAGAATTAAGTGACTTGACTTTGTAAACTTTGTTGTTATGTTTGCTGAGACAAGCCAAGGAATACTCTGTAAGAGGTTGGAATTAACAGCGCACTCAAAAATGCAGAGTAAAAAATAGCACCTGTAGTGGTTTTGCATGCACTAGTCAGGAGTAATAAACAAAGTTTGTGCAAACGCATTTTTAAAAGCAATCAAAAGCAAAAAAAAATCCTTTTTGTTTTATTATTTTTTGTTTTATTTCTTCTTCCTGTGGCCCAAGGCAAGTAATCTTGCAAGCAGGTAGATTTTTGTTGATTTAAAGATCCAGTAAACTGGCAACATGAAATAAAGTCAGAGACTTAATGTGAATTAAAAAACCTACTTTAAGGGATTTTTTAAAGCATATGAGTACACAGTATTGTTCTTCCCCCCTCCCTCCCCCGATATTTATTTCCACAGTCTGGAGAGGAGATTAAAAGGAATGCCAAAGTATAAATTATATGTGAGTCCTCCCTTTCTTTGCCACAAAGTTATCTTAGGCTTCTGTATTTTCAGCAGATTTCTGATACAGGTCATTTATGTACAAAATTTACTGTGTGGTAAACTTAAATTTAAGTCAAATCAGTTTTGCTCAGAAGTTTTAAAAACTAATTTCTTGCATTATGCACTTCTTTATTTTTACCAACTGACTGAAGGCAGGATAAGAAATAAGGTGGAGATGTGTATTTGCACAACTAAGTGGCTCTTCGCAGTGTTTCTGCGGTACATGTAGGTTGCTCCTGACAAGTGAATGTAAGATGCATGATACTTTGAACTCAGTATATTGCAAAACAATGAAAACAAAAGGGGAAATGAAGGCACATGGCTCTGTGGGAGGGAAGGTGAAGTGGAAAAAAAGAATTCTGATGCTGTGATGAAATATTAAGTCAAATAATTCTGTAAAATGGTAAAGGAAACTGGCAAACAAACAGGAAAATGTAGCAAAAGAAAGAACATTTGAAGGTGGATCAACAACTTATTGATAAAACAATAATTGCTATATACTGTACACTTTGATCACGCCTAGTGCTAGATTGCTATAGCATGCTCCTTTTTTCCCTTTCTATTTCAGCCTCTTATTAACTCTGCTGTCTGTGTCTTTCCAGTTCCTGTGGAGTGGTGTTGTCAATTGTGTTCTTGTTGGTAGTTTTTTTTCACTATTCTGCTCCTATAACTGATCTACTAATTTGCTGTTTTGAACTCAGCCTTTGTCGGAATTATGGGTAACACAAGATCATACAAACTGCTAGACTGGAATAGTTTCAATTCAGGTATTTTATTAGTCATTCAGTACTACATACGCTGACAGAAATTATGGCAGCTCAGTGAAGTTCTTAGAAATGCTGTAGGGTATTTAGGTTAATGCTTCAAATTTAAATCTCTTTAATCATCAAATGCCTAAATGTCTTGTTTTGATGTTGTTAAAGACAGTTTAAAATTGCAAAACGTTGTTTTAGTATAAAATAGTACTGCTAAGAATAATGATCTGGAAAGCTGAATGTTCAGCTGATTAATTTGTAGTCTCTTTCAGCTCAGTGTCCATGAAGCAGGTAATTTAGGGAGAGAGTTCTTTATAAAACTGGGATAATATCAGACGTGAATAGGTTTGTTGTTTTATTTTTTTGTTGTTGGTTGCTTTGATTTTTTTTTTGGGGAGGGGGTAGGGGGTTATTGGTGAGTTTTGTTTTGTGTGAGCTTGCACTTTCTTCAACAATGGTTGTACTTCTGTTAATTTCAGGAAATTGATGGATGTGTTTGTTCTAAATAATAGGTACAAAAAATTGAGAGAATGGAAAATAGATGAAGAGGACTATCCCTTTAAAGAGAAAGGATAGTGTATCATCCAGGATTGGTTGGCTCATAAATCTTGTACTGTAAAATGCAATCAGCTTGCAGATCTTGCAGCATAATTATTTGAACTTCTAGTCACTTTAACACCTCAGTTAAAAAAAAAAACCCAATATTCTATTTTTTATGCAGTTTTAGGGATCAAAGCATGTAACTTCCTTATAGAATGGCACAGAGAATAATGGATGAGTTGATGAGGCAGTCTACTGAAAAGCTACATACAGTGCTGGCCTGTAAGGGGGTGAAATAAAGACTTTTACTCCCACCCCCCTTTTCCTCTGGAAACATAACACGCTTTAGAATAAAGACAGGCGTAACTTCTCTATAATACCCAAACCAGCAGACCTTGCCAATAGTCAGTGTTTTTAAAGCTGGCATGGTAAAAACGTATAAGGCTGACCTCTGGGTATTTGTTTCTGTTTGAATCAAACTTTCTTTCTTGGTACTTCACTGTTGCAGCTGTGTCCTGCTCTAAACTTCAGTCTGAATTTCCAGGTATCCTTGTTTCTTGCCATCATGTAGCATTACAATTATGAGGATTTCTGGTTTTGCTGGTTTTATTTGCTTGTTCTAAAGTGATTATATTTTAAAATTAATTTTACTTTCTGTATGAAACGAATGTTACGAAATTCTCAGATCTGTTACTGGTATAGCATAGTCTGAATCAAGGTATTAAAAATGCATCAAATTCTTTTTTTCTTGCATGCTGCCATGAAAAATTCGAATTAATTGTTACCTCTTCAAGATAGTGTTTAGTAGGTTGTTACTGTGGAAGAGTTTTATTAGAATAATGGAGTGAGATATGTGCAGTCACTAAATATATATTGAGTTAGGCCAGAAAGTGATTCAGAAATCTAAGTCTAGGAAGGTAAGGGGAAGTCATGAGTTCATTTCTTAATAGAATACCCAAAACATTAACCTAAATTCTTTAGAAATGACAGAAAAAATAAGGCAAATATACTCAGAGGTGATTGTTTCCCAAAAATGTTGTAGTAGGGAGGTTTAAACCCAACAGTAATTTTGGAGTTAGCATCTTGCTGATGAGGTCTGTATTTCTGCATCCTTGACGTGTGTCAGCAGCTCTGTAGTAACAGTCTTGATTAATTGTGCTGGTTAGGGGCTGCGCGGGTTATGCTCATATTCCTGGACGTATGTTTCTTTTCAGAGCTAGGTGTGTTGCTGAATGAAGAAGAAAGGAGGAAGACAGCAGATCAGTTGTTACATACAGTGTGTGATGTGTAGTAGAGTTGCAGATTACATACAAGTTAACGCTGTCTTAGACTGGAATAATGAATATGCTGTGCAGGTCTGTCATCACTGAAAAACCAAAGGAGAAAATATCTATTCGTCTCTACCTTCTAGACCTTATTGCCAACTCTGGCATTGCTGGCTAATACTTGGCCTCAGGGAGAACAGGGGTTTATACAGCTTAAGGAAAATAATACTACATCTTCACATTATGCTTACGTTCACAAGAATGTTATCACAGCCATAAGTAAGCTAAAATTATTTTCCTTTTTGAAAATGTTCAGGCTTTGTTTAAGCTTCGCTAGTAACCTGCGTAGTAGCATAGAAGGATGTTTCTTTTTTTGCCAATGGCAAGGAGGCTTATTTAATTAAGTTTGTGAGATATACCTGAACCATCTGATCATAGTGAAAACTAAAAGATTTAAAGATACTTGAAAATCAAATGTGGAAGTAAAGAATGTTTCTTGAATGGAAAAGAAGCTACTAAAACATCTATGAATTGCATATAGTTCAATGACAAAATTGTGTAAATGCTTGTAAAATTACAAAAAGGTGGTGATCAAGATGATTCTGAAAAATGAAAATAGACAGACAAAGCAGAAATGTATAGAAAAGAGGGTATACAGTAAAGTGGAGGAAATATACTGGTGCTGTCTCTGAAAAAAGATGTTAAAGATGTACTCTAAATATGAAAACATGAAAGGAATCCTGGATCCAGGAGACAGGATCTTTGTTAAAGTTTCTCTGAGGTTCAAGGTTCCTTAAGAAGTGCAAGGAACTTGCTGAGTAGACTGCTTTTGCATATATCTGTTTCATAGCACTAATGTGTGCAGTGTTCTCATGTAATTGCATTTTTAAACTCCTTGTTGAGAGAGCTGCTTCAGGAGTGATTCTTGAGCTCCAGTATTTAGAAATGTGGAAGGAGGAAAGATTGTTAAGAAAATTCCTAAGGATCTTGTGTGATACCCAAGGAACACAGGAGTTGCTGTGGGAGTGCGAAATTCTCCAGAACTCTTGTGTTTATATATGAGGAAATGCAAGAGGAGAGCTTGAACATGTTTTGATTCTGCAGCTGAATGCTTTGCTTTTCACCGAAACGCAAACATGCAGTGAAAGTGTGAGTTACATTTCATGCTGCTGCCTGGGGTGTAAATGTGACATACTTGTAAAACACAGTAGAAAATGTCAGAATGCTTCTGGTTTTGTCTGATGTGGCTATTGTTCAGAACTAGTAGAAAATCAACATTTTAAGCTTGACTTCTTCTTGCTTTTTCTTGAAGAATTTCCAGGTTGACTTTGTATACATCAGTGTGTGTTGATATGGTAATGGGAGGTTAAGGCAGTTGTCAGAGGCTTTTCTGAACAGAGAGAGGGGTGCAATGTTTTTCAGTAATATTTTAGTCTATGTTTTGCAATCTTCCCAGAAGAATACATATTCCTGAATGGTTTTTATTGTTAATGTGAGTGGTGTTTGCATATTCTTTTTTGAAGCAGTTGCACCCTTATGTTCCTTAAATAATTTGCTTTGGGTCTGTGCATTATTTTTCTTCTGGAAAGTTCTGAGTAGATACTTGTGTAACTCAATAAATGACGGTCACTGTCAGTATAGAGTAGTGTTCCTGTGTTCTGTTAGAGGTTCGTAACTCAATAAACTTGGCATTTAAAATCTTTGGTTTAGAATTCTTTGCCTAATAATAATGCTATTTAATGTGTTCATATTGATTTAAAAGTCTCCCTGAAATTTAGTCAACAGAGTGAAAGCCATCATAGACTTCTTACTGCACAAATGCTCCAGTAAAGCTGTTGCTTATAGCACCACTACAGTTTGGATTTGAATTGATGGTACAAAAGAGAGAAAACCTTAATCTTGCAGAAAATCATATTTCTTGCTCATAACTCTTCCTAATTTCAAAACACAGGACTTTGCTAAAACTGATGTCTTGATATAATTTCCTTCATGGATTGCAGTGAGTTTTTTCAGCCTTACGATATGTCATTCTGTTGTTGCAAGGATACAGCTGTAGAACTTCTTGTCTGGCTCAAAATGTATTATGTTAGAAGAAAACTAGAATGATTCGAGTTAAAAGGATGCTTTCCCAACTGAATTACAGATAAACATGGTGCTGTAAAATGTCTATAGACAGTATTGTAGGAAAATGGCAGATAACACAAGTTCTAACTGACCATAACAGTATTATAGAAATAAGTGGTTAAATGTTAATGGATAAGATCATTATCTGAGCTGAACTAGGCACAAGAGATTTTCTTTCTAAGTGCTAAGACTGAAGATCCTTGATATGCTATGTTTCTTTGAGGAAGTACCATAGTTATTCTTCTTTCTGGTTCAGTTTGTACTTTGGGTTCTGTTACTGAAATTTGGTTTTGACCTTTTGCACAAATATTTTCACTGATTTTTGGAGGTTTCAAGGGTTTGGTCTCTCTTAATGTGGTCTCATTGAGGTCCTGAACTCCAAAGGCACTGTAGGAAAGGCTCCTTTTATCTAGAAGTTTAGAGAGGCTTCCCTGACGGGTTTGTCTTAAAATGAAACAAATGATTGTGAGTGTATAGAAATAATGAATGCAGAGGTTCTGTGAATGTATCAAGTAAAAGCCTGAGGAGTGTAAACAGTGAAAAGGAAATAGAGAGGTGGTATAATTTTCTGCCAAATAATAGTGTCCCATTTCTGCAGTTGTGCAGTGGGGTAGACTGTGTGCATAGCAGTCAGCAAGAAAGCAGCAATCTTGTCTGTGAGTTTCTATCTGTGTTTGTTGAGAGATGACTTTTGTTTAAAATTCTGTGTGTTTCTTCCAAGGACTCTGTTAGATAAACTGGTATTGTTGCTTGTTTTCAGGTTCCAGCTAATTTGGCTTGTATAAAGCTTTAAATGATAATTGTTGTTAATTTTGTGATAGTAGTTATAAAATAGATAAAATTATGGTTTAAGCAGACTTGTCTTGTTAGAACCTAGCATCTCCAGCTTTGTGCGGTAGCACCTTTATTGCCGACATCTGAACAGCAATAACCCTTTAAAGACTGAACATGTTTTAAAACACGTGTGTTTATTGTGCCAAGATAACAAAGCAATGGAGAGATACAAGATAGAGTAAGTTTCGGTTTTACCTAGCAGCTCTTCAAAGTGATAGACTGTGCCCTTGTTACTGTAATAGGGTCAATTAAAACAGATTCCTAGATCTTCCGTAGTGTCCACTTGTGATTAGAGGAACAAGCTGTGAGGACATCACCATTTTAGGGTGAATAACTGATGAAAATAATAATTAAGAGCTGGAATGACAAAGTTGCATATTTAGGTCTGGCAGTGATGCATTAATTTCTGATACTTAACATTTTATGATGACTGGACAGTTCTTTTGAACTTTTATAATTCTAAGGAAGTATGGTGAGGTTTAAATCTTTATCTGATGTTAACTTAATAATATTGTGTAGTTTTTAATACGTACATTAGAAGTATTATTTTTTGTCTTCAAATTCTGTATTTTTTTTTAAATTTTATTTGTCTCACATGATGGCTTCCTTTAGCTATAAATTAAACTATTACTGCAGTTTTGATACTATTGCAGGATTTTTGTTTGTTTAGAGATGATACTTTTTTGCAGCTTGTGCAGTTCCTATCAGACCTTCATCTATGATTAAAAGCTTAAATTATAGGTTGTATTACTGTTACGGTGGTTGTGGATAATGCTTGTTGGTATTGGTGGCAGATTTTGTTGAACCAGTTCATGGAAAACGATTGCCTCAAAGTTTGCCTTTAATATTTAGAAAAGATTAAATTATGCTGTAGTCTGACAGGTGATTCTTGTACATTTATTCCTAAGGTTGACTACAAATGCTACTTGTGAGGTGTCTGATAGACAAAGTGTAGAACAGTGGAGGTTTGCTTTTTTCAGTGTGAAAGTCCAGTTAGTTGCTTTCTGTTTTTAATCTGGAACATTCTGTTTGTATTTACAGAGTTAAATTAGTTCATGTCACAGATGTCAGGTCACAGTAGACTGTATAAAATATTTCTGTTTAATGATGTTGGTCATACAGCTTACAAGATCAGCCAGTTAAAATGTCATGTCTTGTAAATGCACGAAAGCTGGATGCAGTTTTAATCCCCAATGTTCCTAAATTTGTTTCTTCGGTAATTTAAGAATTTTGTCAACATCCAGACTTAAACCTGCCTTTTTGCTCATTCAGCATTTTAGTCTTGAGAAGTGGGGTATGTGCTGTCTGACCTCATCTGGTAGAAAATCACTGATTAAATATTGTTCTCTAGGCTGGATGTTTTGACTGTAGTTTAAGCTTTGTAGGAGTAAGTAAGTATACCTGTTGTCTTTGGTGGTGTGCTTGCACTTTCATGCTGGTTTAATATATCTTAGTTTTCATTTGATAAATCCCAGTAATCTACTTCCTTCAGTTCTGTATCGTAAGCAGTGTTTTCATTTTCACATCTTTTGGTCTAAAAGATGAATATAGAGTAATTTTTAAGAAAGGATGGGATGGCTTTGAAGATCAGTCCAAAGTTTAGGTTAGTCTGTTGTAGGTTTAGTTACTTGCTACCCAAGTTTTGTGTTTAAACTTCACAGACAAGAGGATACGATTTTTTTATACTGCTATTTAATCATATTTTAGAAAGATCAACAAACAAAACAAAATCCCAACCCCTCCGCCCCCCCCAAACCAACACAAAACCACCAAACCTACAAAAAAATCTCACACTTTTTTCTTTATAAGCAGATTAATAGGTTTTAAAGAAGAAGATGCAAGAATAAGGGGATAAGGAAGGTATGGATGATGGCTTTGCCTAGTGAAAGACTCAGAGATTGAACTTGAAAGACTATTATTGGTGTCTCCATTGCCATTTTTGAGACAACAGAACAATGAGTCATTGTAGATTTTGAAAATCTTCGTAGTATGATTTTCCCCCCATTTCAATGTGATACTGTAAATGACGATACTTACTGATTTAGACAATATTAAAATAGGTTGAAATTAATCATACACTTCCTACCTCAGAGTAATTGTTTCAGGATATCTAGGGATTCAGCTTCAATACAGTAACTCTTAAGTATGATTTCTGCAGTCAAGAGACCATTCTTAATTTTTCTGCACTATTTAGAAATCGGTATGGACCCCGCATCCTACAGATTTTGGCTTAATCTTGAAAGGCTCTGTAGAAGTGAACCTCTAGCAAATGACCTTGGAAAGGTGTTGCTTCTTATGTATCAGAAAGTAGAGATAGTATCTAGGGTTATCTCCAGGTGAAAGATTTGGACAGGGTGTTGGCTTGTCAACAGTACAGCTTCATAGAGGTATCACCTCTATGGCACCTCATATTTTAAAGGAAAATGATAGATGAATTACAGTGGATAGGATTGCCTCAAAGGACATTTAGGGCACAAAATACAGTGCTGTTTATATCTTCTTAAGCTGTTTAGTACATTTGGAAAGTTTCATTTGGAGGTCGTTTGAGTTGGCATTATTTTGACAGTATAATATACTGTTGACATTTTTCTCAAGTCTTCAACTGTAGAAACTGGTTTGGTGCTACCTTGTTATAAATATGTCAATTTAGAAAAAATTATCAAAGTAAGTTTAATCTCAGCCTTTGGTTTCCATTAAAGAGCTCATAAGAGCAGTGTAACTTTTGCAGACTTTTTTGCTGGAAGTTGTAGATAAGCCTTGCTGTAAACTACTCAGTAGATTTGCTAGAAAAGCTTGTGGTTGAGTGCTATGTATGCTTGCCTTTTTGCTTCCACCTAGAATCCAGGGCCATTACTTTCTGTAACCATTTCAGTGAGCTGCCATAGTTTTCAGTCTGTACTGTCACCTGATCCAAGCATGCGCCAAAATACCCACCGTTTCTGGCTACTGTCTGCTGAATCTGCTTTGCAAACCCTTAGTTCTTAAGCTTTTGCCTTAGCAAAAAACCAACAGACACTCTTACGGAGTGTACTGGACACATGCCATCCTGCTTCCCTGACTCCTCTAATTGTTTATGTAAATCCTTAGCTTTACTAAACTTGTAAATGCTACAATGGCATCCCCATGTGAAATTGTGTGGCTCATGTGTCAAAAAAGACTGCTTGTGAAAATATTTGTCAGAAGAATATGAATGCTACACATTGCACTGCATTCAGTGTTTTGTATCAATTTATTATTGCAATGTCATGGTGTTTGATTTTAATTGTAGACAATCATTTTGTGTTTTAATATGCAAAGGTAAGTTTATGTAAACTGAATGTACAGTATTTATATATAAGCATACTGATCTGTATTTTTGGCTTCTTTCTGGAAGAAAAAACCCACTTGATTAAATGTTTCAAGCAGAGGACCCAGGCTTTACAAATACTTGTTTATGCATGACTCTTACAGAGATTTTTGAACTTGTACAATTAGAATTTGTTATATATATATTTTTTTTAAATAACACTGAAGACAATGGCTGGAAAATTATTCTTATCTCTAATAAGAATGAAAATTATCCATTATATTACTTTAGTTAATAGTTAATTCTGATGTTGAGCAGAGTAAAGGGTCAAATTCTGTTTTAGTGAGACAATGTTGAACAACCTTACAATGATATGTGTTTTCTGTTATATCATTCTTTTAGATGGTTTAGGTGAGAAAGTTGTGTTAACTCTCCTAGAAACTCGTTCCTAAACTTTAAATTAAACTATGAATTTATGTGGAGGAAAGTTGAATGTTTGCATAGGGTTTGGGACCCGTCATTATTTCTACCTTTTCTCTTCCCCTTAAGTATATCTGTTCCCATTCAACATTTCTTTCTTTTTTTTAGTTTTTACTGTGGCTGCATACCTCTTTGGTGTCATATTCTTGTTTGTAATGTTATTCTTTATTCCACAGCACTTTCCCTACTCATTCCCAGTCACTTCACCTGTTCCTCACTTCCAGCTCCTTCATCATGACTTTACATTTTCTTGCACTTCTTGTCCTAGAAAGGCCGTTGATGACAAATAGGACTAGTTTTTTGCCAAATGGTACCTAAAGGTATGAAGAGAAAAGTGATGATTTAGTGAAATTGGCTTTTTGTTTTTATGTCTAGAAAAAGGTTACTTCTTTGCAGGTGTTTTTCTGTGAAGTACAAAAAGTTGTGTGGCCATTAGTCAAGGTTTATAGCCAGGTGCCTGTGATCAAGTCTAATTGAGCAAGAATTGTTCTGCATAGTGAACCACTTTTCCTCTTAGTGACATTTTTCTGTTATAAATACTGGTAAGCAATTTTCTTGTCTGTGATTGGATGGGGAAAGAGGAATTGTTCCCAATACCCATATCCATTCTACCATTAAGTGTTAGTGATAACATTTACAGAATGTGTTTGTGGTCTCGCACCTTTGATCCATTTCTCTGTTTTGTCAGATGTATTTTTGCCTTAAAATAGATTTCTAAAGTTGTTCCATTCACCTAGCACAATACCGTTAACTGGTGGCGGCAGTCACAGCCTCTGTTCAGACAGAGATGTGCATGCAAGAGAGACATCTTGCCTCCCACTTCCCTTTGTGTACCACAAATGGTTCTCATAAGTGAGCTTGGAAAACCCAGCCCTGTGGTGTGATGGGTTATTTCTGCATGATTCTCATCTTTTGAAAGCTGAAAAGTGTGAGACCTTGCTAGCAGGTACTCCAGCCATCTGAGTCAGGTTTACTGTGTATCATATCAAGCGTGTAATTTTCCTAGGCAGTGAGTGTTCAAGCAGTATTTTCGTCTTAAGAGACCACAAAGTGCAGTGCCTCAAGATTCTATTAATAATGCATTGAAACCTGCTGTAGGTGAACTTGGATATAATGGATCATGGTTGATACAGTTCATGAAAATCCTAGTGTGTTTTGTGTATTAATTTGTATATTTTTGTCTTGATTGTGGAGAACCTTCCTAAAATCTGACACTGTAGGGGTTTTTTTATGTTCAGTGTTAATTTCTTAAAGGTTGAATAAACTTCAGTTTGGACATACAAACTTGCTGTTAGTTAGTACGGTGCTATGAGGTATACAAGCATTAACATCTGAAGTTAGCCATAGTTGAGAATTTATACCTCTGTGCTCTTTTTTTAACTAGAAAGTGATTATTTTAGAAAGCGGAATGCCAGTTCCAAATGAAAAGTTGAGGTAAATTCATGACAGAATACATCTTGACGTACAATATTTTTGTTTCAGTAAATTTCTAAATGTGTGTATATCTGCATCTTTCATTTTTGTTTGTCATGTTGTCAGAGAACCTAGTGTATGATAGAGGGTTATCATACACTGTATTTATAATCCTGATAGTACAAAATTGGTTCCCAATGAATCTCAGGTTTTGACGTTGCTATTTTAAATTAAGATTCAGCAGGAAGATCTCAATGGTTCAGAGTCGGTATCTGTGCAAAGTTTAATTGATTTCAGGAAAATTGTGTAAGAATCTATCTGCTTAGAACTCTTCATAGCAAATGAGTGCTTTTTGTTTCTTACTGTTTTTCCCCTTATTTTATCTGACAACAATTAATATGGTTTTCAACTAAGTTCATTGGTACAGGTAAGCTATTTTGAAAGGAGGAGAAGTTGACAAACTTAACTGTAAATAACAATACCCATTGACTTTGTATGTAAAAAGCTTGTGAGATGAGCTTTAGTTCTGGGAAGCTAATTGCCAAACAGTTAAAATAAATGAATTGCATAAACTTATTCTAGTAGCGCTCTTTCTTTTGCATGTTTAATGTGGTAGTCAAGAAAAGGAGGTAACATTTTAACGTGCAAGGTCAAAGACCGTAATGGTTATTAGTCTGTGGGGGGGAGATGGAAGGTGCAGTTGCCAGCATACTGAAGCAAAAAGGCGTCAAAACCCACATAGTTAACATACCTCTTGTACTTAATGTTGTTAATGTAGAAGTAGTTTCAAATAACTGGCTTTTCAAAGTTAGAAGTGCTGAAATAAGGATCAGATTGCTGTGTGCTTGATTAGTGGTAATACAATTAACAGAGGACTGCTTGCAGTAGGAAAACTATTTGAGGTTATTTCAAAGATATTAAGTGAAATACAACTTCATTACTACAAATACTTTTCATTACTGTGACTACTTTTTTGATATTACAGCATATCTTGTGATGCTTTGTTGTAAGTTGCATGCATCTCTTGTGTTGTTGGAACTGACAGTTTGGTTTTCAAGTGGGTAGAGATCGGAACAGTATCTACATTATTTTAGTGTTATTTGTTATATGGACAGCAACGAGAATGCAGTAATTTGTCAGAACCTATTCATGTGTGTGATAAACAAGAAAATTTATAAGCATGAAAAAGCCCCATTAGTGTTTGCTTGAGGTATGATAGCTAGGAAATAAAAAGTGTTCAGATACAGCAGAACTCTTAAATATGAAAAATTCAACTTTTCAGATGAATTGCATGAAGCTTTATGTTGACATAGTGCAGAATAGTGAACTGATTTATACTTTGTCTTTCAGATGAACCAGAAACACGAGATGCATGGTGGGCAGAAATCAGACAAGAAATAAAATCCCATGCCAAGGCATTGGGTTGTCATGCTGTAGTGGGCTACAGTGAATCAACTAGCATTTGGTAAATCATGTTGATGATTTGATTTTCAAAATGCCAGAGAAAATTCATTTCCTCTTCAGTGGATTAAAAATGATTCAACACAGTTGTTTGTATTGTGTAGTATGCCTACTTTAGAGAGTTTGTCAAAGTAGCTTTCTGAGATTTCAGTATTGTGCTTCTTTTTAGTGTGCTTGGGGTTTTTATTGGGTTTTAAGTTTTTTCTGATGAATGTTACAAGTTTTATTAAAACAAGAAAAATCAGACCTATGTATTTGCTTTGGTAGTAATATTGATTTATCTATGAAGTTTGCTAGAGATAATCTACCTAAATAGTTAAGACCATTCTTGAAAGTATATGTATTGTAAAATTATTAATGGGAACAAGAAAAGTACTTAAAAGCTAAACTTCAGACTTCTGACAGAAAAGGTAAACTGAGGACTTTTGACAGAAAAGTACTTAAAAGGTAAACTTCAAACTTCAGGCACAAGTTAGTAGGAATGTATTAAATGTAAGTTAGAGGAGAATATGCTGCCTGATAGATCTAGAATACCTTGGATATAAATGTTCTGTATTTCTTTCTAGAAAACGTGCAATTATTTTTGCCTTTCAGTACCTCAGTAGTGTTTTACTATTAAACTGCAGCTCTACGGTAGTCACTCTAGTGTCCTGATGTATTCCCTTTGGCTAAGAATATACTAATTTTGTGCATTTTGGTGGCTTAATAACAAACTTTGAAAGAGGCTTGGAAATCGGGAGAAATAATTTGAAACTCATCTGATTACCTCTCCTGTCTGTCCAAGGAAAGGTTGTGCCTCTTTCTAGCTCCAGAAAGTAATCTTTGAAAAGCTCCTCTAGGGGCCAAGCGTGTTTGACTGGTTATCAGAGTAGTATAATTGTTTTTTCACAAAGCTTAAAGTTTGGAAGTCAAGTGCTTGTACTAGCAGAGTAAGGAAACTGGCGAACTTACTTTAGCACAAGGCATCATTTATTTTCCCAGTGCTGTCTTGTCTGGTTATGTTCTTTCTCGGTGTATTGAAGTTCGTATTTTTACGTCAGGATTGCAGTGTGCAAGTTCCCATCACTGAGGGATGAACTTGCACTAAAAATGAAAGGTTTATTCCACTGACTGTCAGTCTCCTTGTAAAAAGCATGAATATTTAGTATTGTTTTCTACCTTAGCTATGAGGAAGGAGTGTGCACAGTGTAGATGGGCAGTCAGTTATTGGGTTATTTCACACTTTCATTTTTTGTTGCGTAATTTAGTGGCTTAATATTTGATTGTCGACCGAATAGTTCTAGAGTTCCCATGCTCACTTGCCAGTTCAGCTTCATTCCATGGTTAAAGAGTAAGTCTGTGTCTGCAAGTACTGGTCTAACAGACATGGTATATATAAAAAATAATTCTGGAAAGAGAAACAACAAAAAGGCACATGTGTCATTCCAGAAATTGTGGGAAAGCTTTTCTCCATATTTTTTCCAATATAGTATTTTTCAGTACTGCATGTTAGATTTGTTTCTTATTTAAAAATTTCAGAAATACCAAAAGTCTGTTATCATAGTTTGCACTTTTGACAGCTCTAATTCTGTTAAATTATGAATATGGTCAGTTACTTTACATGCTGTATGTACCGTTACTGTAGTTGTTCATAGTAAAATTTGACTGTTTTGCTACTTTTTGTCCTCCAAGAAGCACCCTTGTCAGTGTTGTATTGTAATTCCATTTGAAAGGGAATGTTTTTAAGATGATGAGGCTCTCAACTTCCATTTTACTTTGGTAAACAATTATGCCGAAGGGTTTTTTTAATGTTTCTTCTGCTTTTTTTGGTTGACTGGATTTCTTTGCATTATTAACTATGGTATTGAAAACCATACTTAAACCTGATTAGCCTTTGCGATGTTCCAGTGTATTATTTATAACATAGTGAGAAGCTCTTTAGTCTTTCTGAATCTCTTGCTTAAGCATTGGCTTAAATACTAGAAGAGCATTGTTTGTGAGATGTAATTGATAAAATTGCACAAATGCGCAGACTTAGTCGATGTGTTGAATTAATTGAGGCTTTTCTACCACCCTTTTAATCTTAGTAGTTTTAAATAAAAGTAGCAATAAGTAGTAGGAATTCACCTGCTTGTAATTCTTTTCTCTTACAGTGAAGAAGTCTGTATTTTGTCCGCATCTGGCACAGCAGCTGTACTGAACCCTAGGTTTCTTCAGGATGGCACCATGGAAGGCTGTTTGGAACAAAGGTTGTCATGGCAGCCTGGCTTCTTTTCCATAGGGTCAGAGAAGGGAGAGGTTGATTTTTTTCCTCAGAGCCAAGATAGTTCTTCTCTATTAGGGTAGGTTACAGAGTTACAGTGCAGGATGCGGGATCAACCACTTTACTGCTTTTCACTAACAACAACAACAACAGAAGTAATGGAACTCTGCACCAAATTAGATATTCTGTTTTTATTTCTAACAGTCTGAATAAGGTAACACATTTGACTACTAACCACAGATTATAACTCAGTTTTTTTTCTTTGCTGCTCTTCAGGTATCTTTCTGAACTTTATATCACTCTACAAAAAGTGACACATGTATGATAAATTATGGAAGCTAAAAACTGCAGTGGCTGTAATGTGTGTATATTATGCTCTATCTGTACTCCTTAAGAGCTGTACAGAAGATAAAATAGCTTGGTTGTAAACCAAAGATGGTGCCAGACTTTTGTAAAAGCTATATGTTAAGTTAATGAACAAAATCATAAAACTGAAGGAAAACCATTAAGTTTCCCTTTGTTTTTTGTTCTTGCGAATAAAATTTGAGGAGTATTGACAAATAGTTATTTTTTACAACAAATAATTAAGTAATGCATATTGGTAATTTAGTATGTGTTTGTCAGGATAGTCATATAATATTTCAGGGAATTACTGTAGTCGTAAATAAGGCTATTTGTTACACCTTAGCACTTGCATTATGTTTTCCATAAATAACCTGGCCACCATAGTATTATTTATTATTATTTCACTTTGTTAGCTGGAGGCCGTTATCCTCTTGTATAAATAGACTTTTGAAAACTATAGCCAGAAAAAAAATGCTTGTTTCTGTATTCATTATATGATAGAAAAAATTATCATGTTAATAATAAGAAAATTGCAATTTTACCAAAATAAGTATTTTTTATGCTACTAAAAGTTTTAGTATAGATTAGAAACGACAAAAGAAGGTGAAACAACTAAACAGGCAAAGCCTGTGTTTGACACAAAATATACTTGCCAAAGTCTATAATAACTGATGTTCCAAATCTGTCAGATTTGCTTAAGCGTCTCTTCAAAATTCACTGAGAAGGATTGTTTATGCAAAGCAGAATAAATTTGCAATGATGCAGTTAGCCTATGCTTTCCTTGTTCATATTTTTTACAGTGGTTATTCCTAGATATTTCATATGAAGGAGTGGCGCTGAGGGTTCTAAGTGAATAACAAGTTTTATCCAATACCTTATATTAGGAAATAATCTTCCTGTTCTTAAAATGTTACTATATGTTATGCTGCTTCTCAGTAGGATTGTTGATTTGTTGTTTATGTTCTGCTCACTAGATTTGTGTATGTTTTTGGACAAAATCCGTATAAAAGACTTTTCATTTTATTTGGTACATCAGATTCTCTGTACAGCTGTTGTACCATGACTACATTTAGAAATTGTGGTGCCTAAAGCCAGCTTAGTAATGTTTCAGGATTATAGAAATTGCTGGTCATTGTATGTATCTTTTTTGATCCCTGTATAACAAGTTCGATGAAAGTTTTATATATAGCATTTTTTCTAGTAGTGTGCAGCCTAATTCTGTTCTTCTAATTTATGAAACGCAATACTTGTCACATTGGTATAAGGTAGCAGTGTATGATTTTTATAGGTATCTGTAGGTGTTTATACACATATGCATAGATTAATAATTGTTACTAACATGCAGGTATTTTAAGTATGTTCTTCATAATGTATTTTTAGGATTGAAGAAACTTCACCACCAGGTTGTGGATTTTGCCATATACCGTATGATGAACTGAACATGCCATTCCCTGCTCACCTCACTTACTGTTACAACTGCAGAAAGCAAAAAGTTCCTGATGTTCTTTTCACCACAATTGATCTTCCTGTAGAGGCAATAGTTATTGGGAAGGGATGTCTTATTCAAGCCAGGTATCTATAGAAATGTTTACTTCATCAAGTTTTGGAGATCTTTGAAAGAATTCCTCTTGCTAAAATTCAGTATGTCATAGAATCTTATTATAGAATAGTTTAAGTTGGAAGGGATCTTAAAGATAGTTTAGTTCCAACTCCCCGGTCATGGGCAGGGACACTTTCCAGTGCACCAGGTTGCTCATCAAACCTTCATTAATGACAGTGTATTAAGGTACAGGAGGAAGAGGAGGACAGCCTTCTTCTCCCCCGGTTACAAGTTGTGTCTGTTGATAGACAGTCTGGTGATTTATTCATGTTGATGGGCTTTTGCTGTGGTCATACAGCTATTGCACAAAAAACTCAATGAACCGGTTAAGTCATGTTAATTCTGTGCTGATGTCCATAACTGGGCAGCATCTCTGTAGAATTCTTAGCTGTGTACAGCTTTTGCTGTGGTATATGAACTTGGAAAAGGGGATAAGGTGGTTTACAGTGGGGAAGAAAGAGAGTTAGCTATGTACAGTCTGTATGGGTGGCTGACTACATGGATAAATAACTGTTTGGATGGTCGGGCTGAGAGGTAGTGATGTATGGTTTGTAACCGGTCTGGATGGCCATGAGAAGTGTAATGGTCTGCAGTAGGATCTGTCCTGTTGAACAGCTTCATATTGTGAAGGGAATGATATACTGCATTCTCTTCAAGTTTGCCTGTTACACCAAAATGAATGGCACACGAGACAATACAATGCCTGTCCAGTTTTGCCCTGTGAGAGTAGGATGTATACCAGAAAACTAGAGCAGGTTCACTGGTGGGTCACCAGAGGGGTAAGGAGCACCTGGCCAATTAAAAGAAATTGTGAGTGGTGGACTTGTTCAGTCTAGAGAGAGGAAGAATTTAGGGGAACCTCATAGCAGCCTGCCAGTAACTATTAGGAGTTTTTGGAGCATATGTATAGCCAGGTCTGCATAGTGGGAAAGTGAGAGATTGGGCCTAAGCTGAAGCAGCAGAGATTCAGAGTGAATATAAGGAAGAACTGCTTATCCATGAGGGCAGTTGGGTAGTGGAGAAGATTTCATAGGATGTATGAAGTCTCAGTCTTTGGTTACTAGACCTGACTGGATAAAGCTCTGAGCATCATGGTCTGAGCTTAGGGTTACTTACAATGTTGCCTGTTGTTATTGTTAATATAAATACGCAGTTTTCTATTAAAAATGGAAATCAGATCTTACTTATTGGGACTCAGTGCCTCAGTCTACCTTGATTTTCCTGACAAGAATTTAATGTTTTACAGAAACTGATTGTATCAGGTTATATAAGGAAAAAGAAAAAAAAAAAGAAGAAAAAAACCTGTGATCACTTTCAGACTTCACTTCAGTCCATTAAAACTGTTCATCTGCTGATGTACTGTTTCTTATTGTCAGGTTATGCCGTCTAAAGAAGAAAGCTCAAGCTGAAGCAAATGCAACAGCTATCAGTAATCTCTTGCCATTTATGGAATATGAAGTGCACACCCAACTGATGAATAAACTGAAGCTAAGAGGAATGAATGCTCTGTTTGGGCTGAGAATTCAGATCACTGTGGGTGAAAATATGCTGATGGGGTTGGCAGTAAGTATGGCTTTAGTCTTTGGATTCTTTTGCTTTCTTAAAGTATTTTTTCAGCACAAAAAGACATACAGGTGGTGTGGAATACAGAGTATCATGACATTATAAACACAATAAATGAGGTCATGGGAAGGAACAGGGTGTCTAATTGTTGACAATTCAGGACAGACTGTCTTTCAGCACCAAAGAAAGAATTACAGAATCTATTGAAACTCTGTTAGAGGATGAAATTATTAGAAAAGGGATGAGAGAACAATTAGTGGTTTAATGACATAAAGTACAGAGAAAACACGGTGTTCTTCAAAGGTCATGTCACAGAGATCCCTGTACTTCAAGTTGCATTAGAATTTCATTACAAATAAGGTCAATAAAGTCTCAGTAAATATTTTGGTTTGTTGCTAACAAGAGGAAAGTCTGTCACATCATCTTTGACGGTACCGAAGAAGTAAATGATAGATAAGGAGTGTCTCACAGATAGTCATGAAGTGTTCAATAACAATATTTTCTAACCTCATTCTGTCATGTGGGGTTAGAATAGTGAAGTATGTTGCTTCTTCCTGCATCAGTATAAGATGATGTTTAAGCAATATAGGCTGGCTTGCATTTTCTTTTATCTGAACTGTTGATCTGTTTTCTGTAAATGGAAATGGGATCGTCACACCTTCAGTGATACTGTAAATGGTTTGGCCAAGTTTTAAATCTTTGAAGCCATCACTTGCCTAAGCAAAACATACTTCATCAGAGGTTTTAATTCATAGTTTGTTTGGAATGCTTAGGTAAGTTAAGGACTCCATGATGGAAAGAACCCATGAAAAGGAAAGGCTTTATTAAAAGGATAGTGTGGGGTGTTTGTTCATTTTTTTTCATAAGTGAACAGAATACAAAGATCACGGGAAGAGATGGTGCTGTAATGTGCATTTTACAGTGCTGTGCATTATAGCATAAGCATCATGGAAAACTTTATATGAAAATACTAGAAGTACGTGTTTATGTAATTGTAACTTCTCTTAATGACTTTTTAAAAGTCTGCAACAGGTGTGTATCTAGCAGCTTTGCCAACACCTGGTGGTATTCAGATTGCTGGGAAGACTCCAAATGATGGCACCTATGAGCAGCATATATCTCACATGCAGAAGAAAATAAATGATACAATAGCAAAAAACAAAGAACTTTATGAGATTAATCCTCCAGTAAGTAAAGCTTTTATATTCTTAAAGCATTCTGTATCAAACAGATATATACCATGTATATCACAGAATCATAGAACAGTTAGGGTTGGAAAGGACCTTAAGATCATCTAGTTCCAATGCCCCTGCCATGGGTAGGGACACTTCCCAGTAAACCATGCCACCCAAGGCTCTTTCCAACCCGACCTTGAACACCACCAGTGATGGAGCATTCACAACTTCCCTGGGAAACCCATTCCAGTGCCTCACCACCCTTACAGTA